>DWNR01005206.1:0-10319 GCA_018250455.1 Polygonus leo
GTTAAAATCGGTAAAGCCGTTTCGGAGGAGTACGAAGACAAACATTGTGACACGAGAATTTTATATATAAGATTTATTTTCAAGTAAAAAATTATCTTATATTGGATCCCAAAAATATACAACCTACCTCAGTAGTTGATTATATATTATCGATTTTCAAAATTATACAGAAGACCCATAACCGTGCAAACCGTGCAAACAGCCGGTATGATTTTTTCTTTTACAAATTTTCTTCTACTTCATCTACGTAAAGGCAATAATGAAATAAGTGTTCAAGATTATTTCAGTCTCCGTTTGTTCCAGGATTTCGCGTTGAAGGCTCTGGGCTGGTTGAAATGGGCGATGCCGACGCTGGTGGCCATCGCGATCGTGGGCGGCCTGTCCGTGCACATAATGACGTCGTCGCGCATGTGCTTCGCGGGCGCGCGCTACGGGCACATGCCCGAGCTGCTCGCGCACATCAACGTTAGATGCATGTCGCCCATGCCTTCGCTTGTGTTCTTGGTAAGTTTTAAATTCAAATTCAAAAGTTTTTATTCAATATAAGGTATATTAGATACACTTAATGATCATCATACAATGTTACATCAGTAATTAGATATTAATAATGTGAGTGTTTTAAGTCAGTAGGTGGTCTACGGGAGTGTTTTAAGTCAGTAGGTATATATTTTCATATCTTATATTTTTTAAACTACCTATTGCAATTAGACAAATAAGGTATTGTTTGATATGTCTTGATTGTTCGCTAATTACACTTTGTAGTGTCATAGGTAATTAGACTTTGTAGTGTCATACTACGCCCTATTGAAAAATAGTTAAATACTGTATTAAAAAGTTCAAGAAGTTCAACTGGATTTTCTGTTCATGCTGTTTTCTAGCTTACCACTTTCACGATTTTTCATATAATATCAGGGGTAACAAGAAATTGTGGTCAATCTCATCTTAAGGTCAATCCGATTTCGGATTGACTGCAGATGTCATCGGACGTCAATGACGTGATATAAGACTTAACATTATTATGATATTTAACATTGGACTACTTAGTGTCATGAAAAACCTACCGAATCTAATAACTACGCTGACTTAATTTCAAGATTGATTGAATACATTCTTGCGTAAATCGCTCGACAGAAGATTCGGCGCAACGCCGTAACGCGATGTTATTTCAGCTGATCACACAAAAATCACGCTAAAATCACTTAAAAATCATTGCTAGCGGCAAGCTTACTTGGCTGAAGGTTCCGCGTCGTTTCTCCACATGACTCAGAACACTTTAGCCTTTACTTTTCTAATTCGATCGAAAAAAATATAATTAAAAGAATTAAATTCAAAATATTCATTTTGTTAAGTAGTAATTACTGAATATAATTATTTACATTCTAAAGTAACGATTTGTATATTTGAATAACTGAACGGGTTTATGAATTTTAATGAACTGGATTCAGGTTAAACTTCTCAGATTTCTATATTAGAATGCTCCTTTCTATATCATAAAAATAGAAAACGAGGCTACGGACCACGTGACGGCAAGTAAACACTGCCACTCATGAGAAACCGTTAACAACAGCATATTACTTTGTAAAGGATTAGAAGGAATGAACATGGAGTAGATTTCAAAAATGTGTGTGAGTTCCGATGATTTTTTACAAGACTGATGTGATAACTATCATTATAGCCGCCGTCCATGAAAACCTTTAATCAATATCAGATATCGTTGAAATCCAACTTGAGGTTGACCACAGAGACGCTGCGACCCCCGACAACTGAGATACTTGGCTCTTGTGTAAATGTGTCGGGCAACACAGCATTCCGCAACGCAAATTGCTGATAAACACTTGCTACGAGGCAGACATGTGTGCAATCGCTCAAGATGGCCTTGGAACCGTACACAATTTGACCATTTCACCACGGCAGCCGGCAACTACGCCTCCCCAAACCGAAACACAATAAATTGCTTCACGGAGGATTATGAGGGTGCCGGTGGTACCTCCCCGGTCGAACTACATAAGGTCTACCACCTGGCATCTGTCGAATTGCATAATTCCGTTTTATTTGTAGTTGCTTAAAAGTAAGTTTTCCACCAGATGCTGATCTCTCTACTGATGTTGATCCCGAGCAACCTGACGTCCCTGATCACGTACTGCACCGTCGTGGAGTCGTTCTTTACCACGCTGAGCTGCAGCGCCGTGCTTTGGCTCCGGTACTCCCAGCCTAACCTGGTGCGACCCATCAAGGTAAATGTTTCGTGACGTTTATTTGTTTTATTGTGTGTGTGTTTTCTGTATGTGTATGTAGCGAGTTATTGTATTTTTATTTAATTTAAGTAGCTAAGTAGCAAGCTGTCCGTAACGTGGTAAGTGGTAAGTACTTGCCAAATGCCCTTCAAATTTCCAGGTCAAGTTGGTTTCGAGATTTCGTGTTTTGTTAGTGAGTCAGTGAGTTACTGGCCTTTTATAAGTTTGTACAATTGAGATTGATTGAGAGATAATGCCACTTTATAATCGTCATACAATAAGAGTCCCGTTTTCAATGCAGATATACAATGAAATAAACTATAACCGACATATATGATACTGGTTCATATTTGTAGAGGTATTTTCCTCTCCTTTATCTCAACCCAATTATGTTTCCGTGTTTACTGTTAGTTTCCATATTCGCATCTCCAACACATTATTAACCAAGTTGCTCTAATGACAGAAATAAAAAAATTAAAAAAGATTAGTGTTAGAATCGATAAGGTTAGGTTAGGAATATTACCATCCAAGCAAAGTTTGTTAGCCCTCCTAGTATTAATATTGGACAAGTCCAAGCGATATTAGTCCACATTACTTACTAAGGATAAGGATAAGCAGTGATAGCCTCGCGGTTAAGAATCCGACCTTTCACACGAGAGGACCGGATTCGAATCCTAGCACGCGCCACTAATTTTTCAAATTATGTGCGTATTTAAACTTAAATTATCATTCGCTTTTCGGTGAAGGAAAACATCGCGAGGTAACCTGCATGCCCAAGAGATTGTAAAAAATCTCAAGTGTGTGTGAAATCCACCAATTCGCACTTGGCCAGCACGGTGGACTATGGCCTAAATCCTTCTCATTGGCAGAGGAGACCTGTGCCCAGTACTTGTACGATAATGGGTTGTGATGATGATGAAGGGGACGTCCCCAGGTGCCGATCTGGATGCCGATCCTATTCGTGGTGGTGTGCACGTTCCTGCTGGTGGTGCCGATCGTGTCGGAGCCGGTGGCGGTGCTCGCGGGCGCGCTGATGACGTGCGCGGGCATCCCCGTGTACTACATCTTCGTGCTGCACACGCCGCAGTTCATGCGACGGTTTGCGAGTGAGTCACGCTTGTTTGTTTGTTGTGTTTTTACTTAATTTGGTTAGTTCTTTATTTGTGTCGTGGGATGATAAGGAGTTCTTTGAAAGGTCGTGTTAAGTGAGGGTAGCTGCTAGAGAAATTTTATCGAAAATATATCCTGCTTTTTCATCAAATTTATATATAACTTATTGATAAATTAAAAGAAAATTTGGTTTAAAATAGACTTAAAAAAATATTTTTCTAATCAATTCCATATATCGTGATACTATTTAAAAAAGACAAAATAAATTTCAAATATTTCAAGTATTGCATGCAATGCATCTTCATATGTCTCTATGCAGCTAAAGAGTAAACTCTCTTGTCATTCCACGATTTGTGTGCACTGAGCGGTGTCTGATGTCCTGTAAACCGGCCCCTTCAATGATAAACTTGAATTGATTTTTTTTTTCGTGATTATTAATTTCACTGGGATATTAAGGTTCAATTTTAAAATTTGTTACAACTTTAAATTCGCGTTTTTTAATCGAAATTAATTTTACTAAAAACTGAATCCAATTATGCCAATTTTTACCAAACCCCATTGATAAATATTTGTGCATCCAACTCACGACCAAACCTCATTGAACAATATTTACGCGTTCAACTTCGAAAAGATCATTGCCACACTTATTCTACTTTCACTTATACGATTGTACTCTGTTCTATTATGTTTTCAAAGGTGTACTACATTAAGTAACAGATCCTGGTCCATTTGGTGTCTTAACGTTAGATAGATAATAATAACTTAGATAGATAAAGTACTTAAAGTGGAGTGGCTGGGTCATATCGGCATAACTGGGACCTATTATGAAAATTTCAATCGTTGTTTATCGAGGGGCTGTAAGAAAATAGTTGCGTGTGTATCTCTGTGTATTAGATTAAGCCACTTTCTATAGAACATTGAGTAATGACGTCATGACCATTTGAATTTTTTAATATCCTACAATCAACAGTTCAGCCAGCTTGTATAATCTTAATTGGTTTGTTGGCTGTTGCGTAAGATTTTAATTGGTTTTCTTCCATAACACAACTACTACGTGTTAACTATTCTACCATATTATGGTATCAACAACTACTATATGCTCATACTTATTTATAGCAAATATACCAAAGGTTAGTTATAAAAGTATACTCAATTCCTTTTTAGACTAATTTAAATGTTTACATGCATTTTAGATGTAACCATAAAAGGTTGACGCGCCATTCGAGGATATACTCGATGACATGACTATATATACAACATTCAAAGAATCTGTTTTGAATTAGGGAAATTGAATTTTGAATTGAGGATCTGGGATATAAATTACAAGCGTCTCTTAGGTCAGGAATATTATTACTTGCTTAAGTTAAAAAACTGAATGCTTCGTAAGTCTACCGATTAGCATTTGGCCAGTGTGGTGAACTATGGTAGAAATCTATTTCATTCTGAGAGGAGAACGGTACCAGGCAATTAAATATTAATATGTTGTGATGAACATATTTATTAATTTTTATCTCAGACGCAACGCATTTATTTGAAACAATGTTTGCGCTTCGATTGGAGAGGCGTGATTGCTAGTATCTGTGTTAACCTCAGGTACGATTTAATTTGCTACTGTTATACTGAAAAAATATCCATGATATTCCATCCGTAACTGGTTTAAAATCCACCAAAGTATTCACTTGTTTATGACAGTCATAGAGCTCAATTTCTATAATTCACTGTGTAGGTAATATTTTGTTTTTCTATGTAGATAGTAATTGTCTTCACTATTACGGCTTCAAGCATTGCATGTAGACTACCTAAGTGTTACCTAATATTCACAATAAGTTATACAAAAATTTTAATACAATATTTTATAGCATAATTTAATTATTCTATTATAAATAAATAATAAATCCTAATATGAATGATTAATATTTGTTAGAATATGAGTATACCCTAGTTGGGTAGACTGTTGTATAATCATAAAATGATAGGCATATTATTACTTGTAATGGCCTAATGTGAACAGTATATACAGTATCATTAATTCTTCTGCAATAAATATTGTATTTTATAATTAAGCGAGTCAATTCTGATATGTACGTGTAAGTAGTATGTCTTAACATGTTGTAAATAAGATTTTTATAAGGAAATTATTTACATTTTAAATTCGACGCGTTGTACTTTGTTTTATTTTAAGTTTTTGTTTATTTTCATATTATTTTGCAGCAAAATTTACGCACGTGTGTCAAAAGCTGTTCTACTCTGCTGTCGAGGACAAAGAAGAATGATGTTTTAAGTACTTATAAAGTGTTAACTACAAATTATATATTTACATTAATTTAGTAAGTCTACAAGTTTTACTCTGAGTATAAATGAATATAATGGTTGCTTTTAATTTACGTCGGCAATGGTTTATGCGAAATGCCATTTTATACTTAACGAATCATAATTACACAGATTTGGCGCAATTAAATAGATTAGATGACTTACCTACCGCATATAATTATTCGATTATTACGTAGATTTTTTGTAAAAATTATCATTAATCTTATTTTCCACGAAATGTCGTAAGATACACACAAAAAAGACATTTCCTCATAATAAAAATATCCCGTTTTATAAGTAGTTTATGTATTTTAATGGAAAAGGTATTATCTACTTTGGAAGAACATAAATTATAAACTTTCTTTCCCCTTATCTTATGTATTGAAAATATTTCCATGTTGTTTTAATCGTAAAAGAAATTTACTGTCCAAATTTTATATTTCTAGTATCAATACTGCAGGCTTTGTGTCGTCTTTACTACAATCTTGCGACCATTCAACGTATATTCATGTTTTAGAGTAAAACATATAGACTTATTAATAACTTAAGGTTAACTAACTACCCCTTGAGGCTCTCTTGCATTTGATTGTTACTTATTTATTAACAACCGTCGAATATTGATCACGTCTTAGAAATAGGATCTGTATAATCGTGCCTTGTTCAACAAGTAGTAAATAGTTTGTAAATAAATATTTTCGTAAACATATTCTTCATATTCATTTGTACATATTATATAATTATATTAATTGTCAAATGAACGCTTTATCCGTACAAATACTTGTGAAAAATTGTTGAGATAAAATTCGACCACTTATATGTGTTAAGTTATTAATCTAGTTGTAAGGTAACTGCGAAAAGCAATAGTACTTTATGTTATAGCTGAGGGTCCTGTGCTTTAGTTCATATTATTCTACTACAATTTTCTTTAGTGTATGATCATGTTATCTAAAGCTGGCACGTTCGCACAACTCAGGACAAGTCGAAAGTCGAAGTCAAAAATATAGCATGTCGTAAAAACTGATATATTGCCTCAAGCATTCGCGATAAATCCCGGTTAACTAAGACGGGTTCTGATAGCACTCGTAAAGTACGAATAAACAAAGATTTTAAAATATATTTATTTTTATTTTTAACAGCTAAATTAAGAAACATTTTGTGAATTTTTCAAGTATTAATTTTAGAATAGATGAAACTTAAAATATAGGTTGGTATGGGGAGTTGTTTTTAGTTTTTGTGTTTATTGTTGAGGTGACCATAGTAAACACACATTCTGTAAAAAATCAAGTCAATTTACCTGATACGGTTAGAAATACAGCCGCAGTCTGTAACAGTTTTAGTAGTCGAGTCTGGTTTGCCTTAAAATACCTACCTCAGTTTAGCTCTAACGGCTAACCTTAGCCTCGTACGAATATAACATAAAGACTTATCTTTCATATGCGTATTATGTGAATGTGCCAGCTTTAATTAACGGGTCAGTGACACTAAAGTGAGTATAGGAAGACGCTCTACTTGAATAATTATGAAAAGTTGCTGTGTATCAACCTTGAGAAACGTTTGAAATTGAAAATGAGTTAGTCATAAAAATTATATGCCAAATTAAAAGATAAAGATAATTAAAAATTATAAGGATGCTTTAATAAGTTGCCAAAGGATATAATTATACTAATTCAGTTATAATTATGTAAATTTAATTGGAATTTGTTTTTTTATATTTGATATTTTTTTCTGGTGTTTGAAAATATTTTTTCTCGACGTTGGTAACTTGTGTGGTATGTTATTATTTATAGAAAAGTAAGGTTTTGTCCAAAGTTTGCGTTGTGTTTTGTTAGTGATTCTCATCATAGTTGTAAGTTATAACAACGGAGTTCCTTCTTGCATGTTATACTCCAAATGGAGAATGACAGTTAAAAACGATATACGTGTAACAGTTTCAGCACGCCACTTCATTTTTGCTATTCTGTTCTGTTCATATCTATAAAATCTGAATGACTTTTTTATTTCCATTCCTTTATTATTTTACATTACGTCAAACTTTCTTATGTTTTCTTATGTTTATGTCGGTTAATATATACATATATACTGCGAAAGGAACTTCGTTCTCAATCAAGTGTTCCAAGATACTTCTCGACTACTGTTATTACTACCTTTTACAATTTTAAATATAAATGTATAAACCGAGATCTATTTACATGGTGCTTCTTATGTTTGTATGAACTAATGTTAAGTGTTAGGTGCAAAGATCTGATTTCAAAATCTCTTTTTTGAGTATGATTTCTTTTACATATTTTCTTTGGAATCTCCATAAATACATATTAATATTTAAACAAATAAAATACATATTAATGTATCCACGATTATATCTAAACCGCATACTATTAAAGATTTTTTTACTGAAATGCATCTCTATATTATAATAAATAACGTTAAATGAATTGAAATAAAAATCAACATTGTGTGTCGTACTAAAACTAATATATTGCAGGTTCAAACAATAAAAATATTTGTTTTTATTTTAATGGCCAATACGTAATGCAGTTAATTAACATGTTTTTTTCACACAATTAAAGTTACAAATTTCAGAATATAAGTCTGAAATTCGTTATATTTTTGTTTCTGTTATACTTTTTACATAGAATTCTTAAGTTGCTATCGTTATAATAAATATTTTTTTATAATGTTAGATGACTATATAATGTTACTAAATGTTATTAACAGCAGGATAACGCTCTTATGTAAAAAAATGTAGTTACGAAATACATAACACAAATGATCTGATTCTAAATCAATTAATATAGAGTTTTGATCTGATTATTCTCATACGTACATTTACGTAATGTGAAGTTTCAACGATAACACAATGGGAACAACAAATTTTAAATCCATACACCTAGTTACGTCAAAGTCTGCATATCCACAATTGGAAAAAGTTAGAAGTGAACGAAAAATCAATGAAGCTTCTCGCGAGACTAAAATTAAAGATAAAGATAATATTTCTAGAAACAACTGGTGGTATGGTGGTGACCATTACCGGTGACCCGGGACACAGACTGCCCTATTAAACGGAGTATCGTTTGCCTTGCATATAAAAATACAATGTATGTCTGATGCATGCAAAATGAATATGATTGTTAATGTGAATTCAGAGTTCTTTCTTTTTATTGTTTTTTTTTTGTGGACATTACTAAAACTTATTGTGCACAAATACAACAAAATACTAAAAGTACCTATGTTAAATATTGTAAAATAATATGTATGATTAGTTCTATACGAAAAATTATGGACCCAGTGACGACAGCAGAAAAGGCGGTTTTAAAAGAGAATTATCGCAATATACCTGATCGGATCTGATCTTCTGCGGTATTTTATATAAGAGAAAATATCTCGGGCCGTTATATGAAAGGACTTGAGCAGAACCAGCCTACAAAATGCAGCCCACCTGGACTTCGAAAGCCATCAAAATCGACGACCAAACTTAAACTGCAAATTATCAGACAGAGCCAGTGGCGTGGGTCTTTCTGGTAGTCCGACGTCCAATTCTGGAAACTCCAAGGGCGTCTTTTCGTATCAGAGACCGAGATAAAAGAAACTGTGTCAATATAGAGTTCTTCATTTACATCAAACGCAAACAAGACGAGGAAAATAATTTTATGTAAGTAACATAAAACAAACATTTCATAAACTTATCATATTAAAATTTATTTGCACGTATCCTTTCCATTTATCCACCAAGACTTCCAATATTATAAAGAACGTTTCAATCATGACTCGAAATCATATAATATTAATTATTCACGTGCTACTTAGACCGCTTTTGTGTCGCTACATGTTTTCTATGTTATAATTATTGCATGTAACCCCATTTTCTTTTTGCACATCACCAGCTTTTGTGATATTTGTGTTTCCTGATTTGAAAGATGCGCCATAGAAAATTAAATAATATTTTTATTATTCTATGGTTATCTGGTGTATTTATAAATAATAAAAATCTAATGTTTTGATATTAGAACTCTTCATTTTTATCATTAATATGTAATGTTTCAATGTCATTATCTTCACTAAACTGGTAAGCTTATCATCGAAAATGAAGATCGAGGTGATCAATCACCATGTCTGTTTGCAGTTTAAGGCATTTCTTGAAACAACGCAGGTAAAATTTATCGTTTGGTACAACGTTATAGATAAAACCGACTTGATTTCAAGGTATTTTATAATACACATTTTTTAAACGTAATCAGTTTTTAATTTAAAACCGTCGTGGTCGCCTTTTTCTACAATTGCGAAAAATATGGTTTTTGAAAGGATTTTCTCTAATTATTTTACACGAAAACTCCATCCGCTCTGGTTGCTCCATCTATCATGAATCATTTTCAACATGTATTATAATTTTTATATCATTCATTACGTTACTATATTAAAATCAAAGGTTTTTCAATCAATCAGCATAACATTGCATGTAAGTCGATATTTTATTTTCGCCGTCAAATTACTAACATTTTTGGTTTGCTTTTAGGGATCCGCTACTACTAAAGGATTCTCTGTTGGGCCAGTAACAGGAAAAGTGTTTCTTAAACACCTATGTGAACGTAGCTTATCGATTTATGATACTGCTTGGTTAGGCCAGGACTGGCATAGAAACGCTTATATACACGGGTGTCAATTTCATAT
>DWNR01005207.1:0-10319 GCA_018250455.1 Polygonus leo
CCCAGCCAACTTTTTTTCGAATATATTCCATGTACAGGCTTTCGATCCTCTTTAGCTTTATTATATGTATAGATATTTTTGACTATTTTGAGGAGGATCAGCTCCGTGTTACATGCTGTAAGGTTTGTTTGTACTCTTCGATAAAACAATATATGTATTCGGTTATTTCAAGGAGGTATATGCCGAAAGAATGTGTAAAAAATGAAACATTATTAGTCTTCATAATATCACAAGACTGTCAAATCTATAACGGTAAAAGTGCTGTTAGAACTTGTATAATTTGGCGAAACGGTCCTACCGCCACCCATTACTATCTTAAGACCTTTTTTACTCCATTTGAGAACATATTAGTACTGGGTCGTAGATTGCTACGAGATACATTGGATATATATCGATATATCTCTTGTCAAATTAATAAGATTTTTATTATTACTACCAAATTAAAATATATTCAATGATCACTTACCATCACATAGACTATGAGATCGTTTGCTTCTGGAATACGTATCATCACAAATTGCAAGTTTGTCCGTTAGATTAGTACTTTAAAAAATAACAGAAAAATGACAGACTTAGTCGGTGCTATAATCTGCTATGTTATATGATTTGTCCACTACGATGCCACCGCCATTCCTTTTTCCGCCGCAAAGTATTTGGTTATTAACAATTTGGATTCCGATCAGAAAAATGCAATAACCTGTCACAAATATATTGTTATTAGAAGCTACCATGTATATCCTCAGGTTCTCAGGAGTGACATCTGCGGTCGACTTCAAGTAGGACTTCAACCATATTTGAGAGTGATTCCAGGTATCAAAACACTTATCATCAGGCAGACTTCATTCCCTTATTGCCACTTCTATACAGAAAAAATGATTCGGTCGATGCGTTTCAAAACTGTGAGGTCAAGTTAAATTGGTTTGTGTGCACGTTAATTTCAGATTTGGGCGCTTTCGTGATGGTGTTACGAAACGTTAATTCTATTGTATGTTAAGCATTATAAAGTGCAGTGATTGTGTAAATGAGCGTCGACTAGCGAGTAGGCTTTACAATGGCCTCCGACTATATTAAGATAATAGTTCTACTAAAATTAATGGAACGGACTTATGAATTTAATAAGGAAAATATTTTTATCGTATCAAAGTATGTATATTTATAGAATAAGGGTACGACAAGAGAATTCCAATACGAAGCAGTTTTAACTTTATTTACAAAGATTTGGGCTTCTCGCAAAATGAAGAAAGGACCTGTATCTATTGACCAAAAGAAAGTAACATTTTTCGTACAAAAATTGAAAGAAAAGAAATAGTAAGCGAGCATGCAGTCCGGTTAAGTAAGATAAGTAGTTGCTACTAAATATCTATATGCTAAGTTCTGGACAGGTAATGTAATTAGCTGATCCTATGCAGATATCTAACTAAACGAGGTTTAAGGTGTTTCATAAGATAGTTTTGTATTATCAAATATATTTTTTTTATTTGCAAGAAAATAAGTTAACATACGTCTATACCTCTACATTAACCTCAACAGAGAAGCAAATTATTCTTTTATTAATTACTTATTAAAATAATTTTTAAAATGTCTATAAATTATTTGTATTTAAAAAACGTTGCCGAAACATGCTATGCTATTGCTATTAAAATGACTGCTATTTATAATCAAACAGCTATGGTTATTAAATTGATGTAATCAACACGATTAACTTCAATAATATTAGTAAATTATTTCATCGTAATCTTTACCTTCTAAAATCTTTGTACCTATTTAATCTTGAGTCAATTTTTTTTTTGGTTTTCATAGAGTTTCAACTAAAAGTTCAAGAAACACTTCAACTAAAAGTCAAAGAATTCTGTTCGAATTCTTCAAGTTTTTGTGTCAAAATCACCAGCCGTCATTTCAACTCTCGACCCAACTATTCCATTACGATGAAATATTGTTTATACATTTTGCAGGAAACATATTCACACACTTGTTATTTCACGAAACTTTTAGTATTACTGTGTTCCGTTTGTTCCTCTTTTTATTGCCTACACCGAGTAATTGTAAAGCGTAATTGATGTAACGATTTAATTTCGACATTTCTCGTTTCGTTTTATAAACATCTTTCGAAATGATTTTTTAATTCAAACGTAGTTCAGATCTGCGAAGTCTAAGTATCTTAGACTTAGTATAATACACTTCTTAGAAGATTCTTTATAATCAAATAAGGTGTCTGGTAAGCTAGTACTTTAATACCTGTTGCTAATTTAAATACGTAAAAGATTAGAAATGATCTTATATCAAGAAATATTCATACATAAAAACAGACATAAAATTTAATTTGAGTACCGATAACATATATGCATAACATATCACATCATAACGTAGAATTTAGAATGATATTTAAATGGTATCTACTAATACGTATGAGGAAGAAAGATGAGAAGTTAAATCTAATAACCGTCGTAATATTAACAAATAACACTGACAATGAATAGCATCATAACAAAAATCGAAATTTATTCCCCAGATTTTTATAATTCGGTCGAGAATACATCATAAACAATCTTAATTCTGTCATCGGCGGAGTCGTTATAAAACAGCTGTACAATTTGAGTCCACGGCGAAAAAATAATCCGTGGATCGCAATTAAAAATATAAAACACTCTTAAAATAACCTGGAGATATCATAGCAAGAGTATTAACATTAAACTTATACTGTGGGGCAGATGCGCCAATATTCTATTATTACTGGCTTTTCAACGCGAACGGCGCAAGCATTCCTGACTATTTCTATATCCCTAAGATGAATCATTAAATAATAAAATCCAAAGCATACTTAATGCGCAACAACACATACGGGTCTATTCATAACTACTTCGACAAACATATGCGCACGAGCTAATCAGTACCAGATACAGAACTCGTTACTTCTCAATCGGACAGTACTCTCGCCCGATGTATGTTGCATACAGATGTGAAATATTCAACAAATTAATTATTAACTTTACCAAATTAACATTTTTAGTATAAGGGTAGTTAACGAGGATGCAATCCATCTGAAGGTAAGTGGTCACTAGCTCCCATGGACATCAGTAATAATCCACAACTACGATTCAATGATGAGGTCGTCCACAGATGCGTTGCTACCTCAGAGGACTAAAAAGTACACCTCGTGTGTAAGTATAGCCGGCAACCACGCTACTCCGACCTAAACACAAGAATGGCAGGGAGAATTTTAAAGATTTATTATACAATTTAAAAAATAATACAAGAAGTCTATAGACAAAGTCATATGACAACAAAAAAAAAGAATCTGGAGGAAAAACAAACAATCTACAATTTTAGACCAGATAATTAAATAGATTTCACAAGCAGTATTAGTACGCAACGGACCTAATCCACCAACACCAATACATCAATGGATGATCTAATTGCGAACACATAAACACACGTCACTGTGTTTGTTACTGCAACAATGTGCGTGATTCCAGCCAGCTTATTAGAAACACTTTAAACAAAAATACAATCCAATTAGAACACATCACTGTTTCAATTTGAAACTGGAGCGGTTACAATCTGACAGATGGCATACTATAAATAAGGGGCCACTAGTTAGCGCATCGGTTTTCACATTCGGTTTTGTTACGGAAAAGCGTCCGCCATATTTTAATGTCTCAAACTTATTAGCCACAAATGTCATACCGTTTGATGCATCAACTAATACTTTGTGGAAGTCCAAGGGAATTATTTACAGGCGTAAATTGGGCTCACGTGCGTTTTAATGCATCTCGCAAGTGTTAGTGCTCCAGTTCGATAATCTTCGCCTGCAGGGATCAGTACGAGATGAATCACGCCTAATGTTCGGTTCTATTGTTAGATTGAGTATTACACCGGAATTATGCAATGTCCAGCGCTTTGTTGTCCATTGCACGAGTGGTCAATAATTAGATTCGCGATCTCCATTGTTCAATGCCGTTTTCGTGTGCCTGCTCTAAGAGATTAGAAAATCTATGCCGATTAAATGAGTTCGTAATTTTAGCTCCGTCTATTCCAGTGATTAGTTAAGTCTAAAGTCTGAACTCTGTTACTAGCTAACGCTTACCAAATTTCGTTCGTACATAAACATTCTAGTGGGGCGCTCTTAAAATTCGTTCTCTTGTATTATATCGCTCCGATCCACTTATAGATGCTATTTCAGCACAACACATTAAATTTGATCGATCAGAGCTATATTTTTCCTGTTTACCAAATATTTAAGTAACGGCCATAAGTCAGACAGTAAAATAATTCAAATGTGAAATTTCATGAACGCTCATAATGAACTTGGCAGACGACCAAAAAACGTCTTATTTTCGATGTGGAATCTGGACCAATTTTTATTGCAACGCTTCGGAAACAGTGATACGACTCTCAATGACTTATCATTCTAGGAGAATATAAACAATATGGTCGATGAAATGTAGTAACATTTTTTGGTAAAATATTTCAACGTGTCAGGTGATAGAACCTTTAAACGATTTGCCTGTGTTATCGCTACATCCTATTCCATGCCATAGCAGTTGTTTATAAGCAATTTGTGTTTCATTCGGAAAGGTTCCATATCTTGCTGGTGCTGTTTGCTGGAGATTTCTGCTTTCTCACCATCTCATTCTGGAAGAGTTGGAACTAATTTGTGACTAGCTTTGGTTAGGACTAATATATGGTTCTGTCCTACGTTAGTGACGGAGGACTACTAGTAGTAGTACCCAAATATATGCGAGGACATTTTACCCTCACTTTTCAGTACCTACCACAGATCAAATTGCCAACATGTACTCGTAGAATAACTGTACTTACTACCTTGATTGCTCATTAGATAGAGACCATGAGTTTAACGATGTGTTGATGCTAGAAATAATGGATGTCACACATTTTTGGACAGCGTTTTGATTTTCACTAATGTTTTGTGACCGTTTATGCTCTGTGTCGATTAGAAATGTTTGATTCGGTGCATTACATTTATCTGTAATCAGTTTTAGTGACTTTGACAGCATTGTTATAAAGCAGGTGTGCAGGTGTGGAAATCTTTTACCATTTTCAATATAAATCACCATATCAATTATATTAATACCACATCAATCTCCATTCGATTTCTAACTACTTCATTTGTTAACTTCTAGATATTTATAATTACGCAAAAGTACATACCCAAATTAATCCTGACCCCAATTTAATTATACGTACATTTTTTTAGAATGATCCTTGAAGATATTGCATAAAAGAAAAAAAATACAAACATTTTTCATTAAAAAATAATCAATAACAGCAAAACCTTATATGATAAGGTTCCACAAGATACACATAAACCAAGACACACATAAACCAAATGTCACGAATACAGAACACCAAAACCCGTCAATTTATTTCAAAGAATGTTTTTTTTCCAATTTGAAAGTATCTTGGATACTTTTCAAGCCTTTAAATGGCACTATTTATTTTTTTATCGAATGAAGGTAGCAAACGAGCATGCATTCCACCTGATGGCAAGTGGTCACTGCCGCCCATGGACATCAATAATCATCTCCAAGTACGATAGAATCATACCTGAATTTGATCACAGATGCGTTGCTACCTCTGAGGACTAAGATTTTCGTCTCGTATGTAAGTGTAGCCGGCAACCACGCCTCTCCAAACCGAACAACAATTGCTTCACGTTTGTGAGGGCCACAACATTGTGAGGGTGGCGTGGTATCTCGCCGGTCGAACTAAATGAGTTCTACCACCTGGCACCTCATACCTGGACCTATAGAGAGGGTGCTGGAATTTTAGCAGCACCTATAGAGGATACGCTGTTCTACGCTAAAAGTTTTACACCGAGATAGTTGGGAGTAGAATCATATATTTGATCTATTTTCTTTATCGAAATATATCACTGCCCTCATCTGCTCCAAATCACAAACAGGTTGGTACACCATATATTGCTGCAGAGCATTAAGTCTATGTGGGTGTCTTTTTTAATTCAGTTCATATTTTACAAACAGTATTGATAGTTCTATTTATAATGGAACACATATTTAAATAACCGATCATAATATTCGTAATATTAAATATCATCTTCAATAAATTTATGAGCACGTGGCATTTGGAGCCAGTTCCTCATTTTAATGGCATTCTTCTGAATCACGTCAGCGAGATAGCTGATGGACGTTACAATAATGCTTAGAAGTGTTAAAACACACCTATAGGTATTTTTATATGGGTGAAGATTTTACTAATATGATAATGTAGTTTCTTCAGATTAGTTTTGCGTAAATTGTAAATGAATGTAAATATCTTAGAGTTCATCATTTCATTTTATACAATATAATATTCAATTTATTCAATTCAATTACAAATACTATTACTATTATAATATATTCCAATTTGATACATAATTAAAATTGAAATTCGTTTCTAATGAATAAAAGTCAATAAAGTACCGTCTTGTAACGACAACTTAGATGAAATAAAATCCAATATCCAATAAGCTTAAAATGAGTTACAGTGTATTTAAAATGTTAAACACAATCATGGCGGGATAAAGATAGTTTAAATTTAAAAAGAATTGAAATAATTGCATTTGGACTTCAATGATTGCCTATTTTACATAGGGTGCCGATAAAATATCATTCTACGTCTCTATAACCGGACCCAGCAGTTCTTTCGAATCCTCACGAGATTTATTTCTGTGACTTGAATCAGTTTTATTGCTCCTACGCTCATCTGTACTCATTTATGACCGACTTAGATATTCTTTTACGATTCCAAACGTTCTGTTTATTTTCGTTTTTAATTACTTCATGCGTAGGCCGCTTTCGAAATGACAAAAAGCATTTGACCTAGAATATGCACGAAAATTCTTTATTGAATTCTATTTTTGAGTTTAGTGCCCGTCATGTGACTAGGAAATTTTTGGCGCAATTACTATAATGTATATTATCATATTTTATTGTAGTGAAGCTTCCGTTACGTATGAAATATATTAAAAACTAACGAAACCGCGGAAATTTTAACACTTTTAATTCAATTTTCATAATAATTTTGCACGCGTAATAAATTTAATGTGTTTTGTGAATGTTATTTCTTCGTCACTACAATTTATTTTATTCATTACTCATACGTAATAATATCTTAGAATACGTAGACTCATCAATTATTTTTGATGATCTCTTTTATACAAAGTTATTTTATTTCTAACCACTTTAAACTGTATTTAATGTGTTCTATATTATAGGTGATAGCTCTAGGACCTATAGATTATCCGAAAATGATCACAAATATATCGAAGAAGTATACTACACCCAAGGATCAGTCCTAGTTGGTTACTTGTAAAAGTTCCGTGTCAAGTAGGTACATAAAAATATTCAGAGGTAATTGGTGAAAAAACAATCTATATATTAAATCCTACTGGAATTCAGTACATAAGCAAAGTCACATAATTTTCATACGTTTAAACGTAGGTACATTTAACTTATTGTGATGAAACTTCTATCTTATATAGGTAGCAGAGGTGAGGTGTAGAACTATACTTAAACTTGAGATAAATAGTTTACTTTTAAATGTAGTGGCCGTTGTGGCCCACTTTAGAGGGAATTATATCTTATTTATCATAGTTTACATAATTATATCCATGATCGTTAGTAACTACTTACTATCAGGTATACTATAGGATCGTAAGTTCCTTCACATCTATAGGTACTATAAGAAATCAAAGCCAAGCTAGGTAGAGTTACTTTTATATCTTCTATTTACGTACGACCATAGAGTAACATAATATCTTCAACAACACAATTAGATACCTACTCACAATCCGCCCGAATATTTATCACCCCCAATGAACATTAACGTCGTCTAATAAAATACTGTTCTACAGAAATTATCATATTGAATTTGCATGCGGCATTAAAGATACTGAGAATGCAACCAGCCATCAACATTAATGAATGCATCTTCATCCAACTCGATCCAATCAAATCTCACGACTGAGTCAGACTGAATCGATGCGTTAGCGAGTAACGACCGTCGGATGCGCCGAAGTGTTCCAGAGAGATTGTAAATATTTCTCTGTTTCAGAACACGACCAAAATAGAATAGAACGCATGTTTCTAAATCCCCTTTGAAGATTACACACGCCGGCATTAGTCTGGCAAATTACCCTCTAACAAAGATTGTATTAATTACGCGCTCCCGATAGCCAAATGTAAATACTATTTAAATTTAGAATTCGGCAAGTGGCTGCGTGTGCGCAGCTTTTCGCCGCCTTATATCTGTCATTTTTATTTGGGATCTATCAGGTTCGTGTTTGCTTAATCCGGCATTAATCGTGTCGATTAATGACATCGTGCAAATGTTGGGTTTTGGGCGTAACTTGTTGATAGCAACATTATCAACAGTGATAATGTAAACAATTTTTACGTTACAATGAACGGCTGTAAAACGTATTTGTGTTTGTAAAAGGCCTTTAAGAATGGTAGGTCGAAAAGTATCCAGGTCAAAGTATTTTTATATGGTTATTATACTTTTTGTAATAAATAACGCGAGGCGAAAATCTTAGTCCTCAAGGGTAGCAACGCATCTGTGGTCAACCTCGAATACGATTTATTCGTACTCGGGGATGATTACTAATGTCCATGGGCGGCAGTGACCACTTACCATATGGTGGACTGCATGCTCGTTACTTACTACCTTAAGACACTTAAAAAATTGCTCTTTATTCCTTTTAAATGTAAATAACATTCTACTTATGTATTTATCTTTTGGAATTTTACAGTCCATAACTGGACATATAGTAGAGCCAAGTTACGCCATTCCGACAGCTACACTTTGGAGTCTATCAGTATCAAGATGTATTTTTGCTGTCATGAACACCTCTTCAGGGAGCTTACAGCAGGATCCTATGCTTCTTTTGCGAACTATCTCCTTTCGAGGTCTTTCCCACCCCGCCAATGATCTGCCCTAGGATTTATTTTGTTTTAGTTATATTTTCTATTCATTTGGTTTTCATTATTTCAAAACTCGGGTTTTGGAGAGACGTAGCTCCCAATAATATTTGGGATAATATATAAAATTAAAAATGTAGCAAACGAACTTGCTGTGCATCTGATGGTAAGTGATTCCTGCCAGCCACTGACATTTGTAACCAACCAAGTACGACCAACCAAGTAACGATCGATTCTATAGAACTTGTGAAGTCTAGCACCCGTAGAATACATGTATAATTTTCACCTGTTATTTGGAAATTATGACTCAACTTCGTAATAACTCCTATTAGTATCTTTTAGTAGACATAGGTGTAGTAAAGTACTGACTCGTTTGTAGGAAACCACTGCGTACATGAAAGTCGATTTTCCATTTCTGACTTGAACAGTTCTTTAATACAAAACTCACGAATTACAAAAGCCTCATATATTCAAAGATAAGACGTAATAAAAAATTTAAGTCGAAATAAGCATCAAATTAGACGATGTCGAACAATTCAGGAATTGGGAAACACAAATTACATGTTATTAGGAAACATCAACACCCGAGCGCTGTTATAACACAAAAGATAAACAGACGGAATTAAAGACTCTTACATTATAATACTTTTTGATAGTACATTCAAGTACAGAAGTTTTGTGTCGGTTTTTATAAAAAAACTTGTTTAATTTGCTATGAGTACTCATCGTGAATATTGGAATATAGCTCTACCCGTTCATTGGACTGTAGAATATAGTGAATGAAAAATAGTAATAATTCTTACGTACATAAACCAACTTTGAAAAAAGTAAAAAAAAATATATATATTTTCTCCTTTCTAGTTTATAAAATAAAATTTTCAAGGGACTATAACAAATCTTATTTTAAACCAGAAATAATACTAAATACAATACAATATACTTTATGTGTACTCCAACATAGGACACAAGGACAAATATCAAGTAACACAAAATAGGTACATGCTCAAAAGACTTAAGAGGTCTTATCGCTAAAGCAGCGATCTCTGCCAGACAACGTTAGGTCGGAGGAAAAAACATGACAAAAGATGTGATAGGGTATTAAGTTATATTTTATCCAGATTAAATACTATTATTTTAATTTAATACTAAAGTTAACTGTAAATCTCCAAATACATTGTATATTTTTGACACGTAAACACATAGACGATTGTCTTATCGTTATTTCACTCTCATCACTTTTAATAATATTATGGATGAACATAATATTATTTTTGTGATTTTTCAGGGATAAATATTTAAATTAATTAAATTAAATTATTATTATTATTTATAATAATTTTAAATATAAAAATAAAATAATAATTTTATTATTTGTTGTAT
>DWNR01005208.1:0-10318 GCA_018250455.1 Polygonus leo
ATTATTTTTCTACTTTTTAGTTTGATATGCTCTAAAAGCGTGTTTTTTAGTTTTTTTTTAAACTATATTTATTTGTATACATTTTCATTGTATCTACAAAATGAAATAGATGTTTCACATCTACCAGACGTCCCGGAATCATCTTTTTGTTGTTATTATTATTATATTTCCTCTTTTCATACATTTTTTTTAATCTTATAAAAGTTTAGGTTTTTCACATCCACCAGGCGTCCCGCACCTTTTTATTTACTGTTTGCACAACAACTAATATACCTTTATATTTGATTAAAAATGTTTATTTATTGTTGTTATTATTATATCTCGTCTTTTGTATCATTGTTTTTGAATTCATAAAAATCTTAGATGTTTCACATCCACCAGGCGCCCCGTCATTTTTTGTTGACTGTTTGCTACAACTAATACCTTAATACGTGATTAAAACTGACTTGTGGTTTATTTTACGTTTGGCTCAACGGCCTTACCGAGTGAAAGTATACCAGTGAGTGTTGGTACGTGGTCGCCATTATACTGAATACAAGGACAGGTCTTCGTTAATTGGTTGGCTTGGAGTGGAGTAGGGTTGGTAGACTAATATATATGTTACTGTTGAAGCTGGTAATAGGTAAATCTTAGTTTTTACTGGTAAAACTTAGATGTACCAACACTTGATTTGCCAGGTGTTAGAACTCATGTAGTTCAACCGGGAAGGTGCCACTCCACCCTCACAATATTTTGTGAAGCAATTTATTGTGTTTCGGTTTGGAGGCGTGGTTGCCGGCTATACTTACAAACGAAGCGAACATCTTAGTCCTCAAGGGTAGTAATGTATTTGTGGTCAACCTTTGGTCAATTGTACTAAGTGATGACTACTAATGTCCATGGGCGGCAGTGGTTTGCCACCTTTGCCACAATAAAAAAACACTTGATGGTAAAAGTCCCAAATGTTCTATGATCATCGTTTATTTCGAACTTTTACCATCACACTCGGTAAATCTTAGGTTTACCACAGAAGAACGGTAAATATTGAAAATTAGATAAGTGCAAACATTAATAATTTAATCTGACATAACAACCTAGAAAATTATAAATTAAGTGTTGTTACATTGTTGTAATAAATAAATCATATACATTTTAGAAATACTTCCTCATGTTTTATTTCTAAAACTAAAATTTACCAACCGTCATTGGTAAATCTTAAGATTCCCCAAACTCTAATGGTAAAAGCCCGAAAAAACATTTTTTTTTATAAAATCTATCTACATGAATACAGTAGGTATAATCAGGTAAGGGTATAATAAGGTAGGTAGGTACAAGCAAATTATAGGAGGAGCAAAAAAGAAGGAATTATATAGATAATAATGAATTATAATTATAGCAACAGTGCTATAAGACAATTTTTCACTTTTTAATCAAATATTTGTAAGCGTAGACTGAAGAATAAAAAAAAAATCAAAAATTCTTTAAAACAAGGCCAAAAAAATTATTCATTGCCATAAAAAAATATTGCAATTTGAAACATATTTTAATTAATATTTTTCAATTACAGAAATCACAAAGGATTATGAGAATGTCGGTGGTACCTCCCCGGTCGAAATAAACGAGTTCTAACACCATACAATCCAACAATATTCTATTTTTATTATCGATTGAACTAACATGCACAATTAAATCATGCCTAAGTTTGATCACCAGATCGCCATCATCCCCAAGTACGATTGAATCATACCTGAATTTGATCACAAATGCGTTGCTAGCCTGAGGACTAAGATGTTCGCCTCGTATATAAGTATACTATGTAGCACACTTGGCAACCCTAATGTATACGTGTCACATAACAGGTATACAATCGTTTTGTTCATGTTGAGATGATCTAATGTAAGATATATTGGGTTTTTATGTAAATGTGTTATTTATTGGTTTTGTTAATCACATGGTTATGTTTGGGGACACTGTTTAAATTAGTTTTTTCAAAGACACCGCCGAAATTAGGCCCGATACAGATGACAGACTATAAGTGACGCTTTTTTAAATGACTTAAAAAAAAGAGGTTATCAATTATTTGACATTGGACTACGAAAATATACCAGATAAGATGTAGATATATCATATTTTATAGAAAATGTGTACTGCACAACGTGTTCTAAAGCTTATGATCAAAGAAGTCCATAACTGGATATTATTGCGAAAAGCCAGGGTCTGATGATAGTGAGGAAATCTGTATGATATGTCTCTGATGATAGGGAGTGAGGAAATCTGTAAGTATGTGGTAATTGCCACTTTGTTTTTGTGTTGCAAAAACTAAGCAAAAACTACATGACAATTTTCAAGTTACCACTTCTCAGTTTTGAGTCTACCACTAAAAATAGTAAAATATAAACTTTTTCACTAAAAATAAAACCGACTTCAAGATGAACTAAAGAGTGAAAAATAATTAATAATTTTGATGTCGGTACCATCTCCTCCTTTACTTCATATACCTCCTTCTTGGCACACTTGGCACCGATATTTATAATACCGATAATTATTATTCACTTTTTAGTTCATCTTGAAGTCGGTTTTACTTTTAGTTAAAAAGTTTTTATAGTGTGTGAAAACACAATCTATAAAGTGACATGCACTTGAAAGACAAAAAATGTTACCCATTTTGATACAAGCTTCATCAAAACTAATTTTAACTTAAGCAGCAATAGCTTTGTGAAAATTCAATCTTTTACGCTGACTGGTTAAGAATCCCAGCACATGTAATTTTTAAAATTATGTACTTAAAATATTGTGAGAAAACCTACTCTCCTAAGAAACTTTAAAATAATCTCCAGGGTGCATGAAGTCTGCCAGTTCGTATTTGGGCAGCGCGGGGGACTATATGGACGATATAGGTCCTTCTCATTGTCAGAGGAGACATTAGTGATCATCCCCGAGTACGATTAAATCGTACTTGAGATTCACCACAGATGCGTAGCTACCCTTTATGACTAAGATTTTCATCTCGCGTTTAAGTATAGCCGGCAACCACGCCTCCTCAACCCGAAACACAATAAATTGCTTCACGGAGGATTATGAGGGTGGTGGTAGTACCTCCCCGGTTAAAATACATGAGTTCTACCATCTGGTAAATGACCCATGGACATATTAAGCCATGGACATAAAAAGAGCTCATTTCGTGTCTTTTTAAGAACACGAAAATCTCACGAATGTGTCGTGCGCACAGAGCCTTATTCAGAGGATGGTCGGATGTTGAGTGTGATGGCCACCACACCTATCCGAAACATTATTAATGTCCACATTAAAGTGATTGACATTAAATATTATGAATAAATTAATAATTAACATCTTGTAGACTCATTTCCGTCGTCATGTGTGCTATATACACACACTAGCAAGGCAAAAATACCCAGACCCAAAACCCAAATTCATCATTCAGATTTGCGTCTTTTTTATCAAATACAGGTAACAAACGAGCATGCAGTCCACATGGTAAGTGGTCACTACCACCCAGTTCAGTTTTCGGGGTTCCAGGATTAGGCTGGCGGTAGTACCTTCCCGGTGGAACTACATGAGTTCTACCACCCAGTGGTGTCCATGGCTCCCATGACACAGAGATAGGTTATGAGAAACGGTTAAAATTATTGTGTTATTATGAGGGTGACGGTGGGACTACACGATGTCATTTTGAGAGTGGTAGTACCTTTTTTTTTGTGTAAAGGTAGCAAACGAGCATGCAGTCCACCTGATGGTAAGTGGCCACTGCGACCCATGGACATCAGTAATCATCCTCAAGTACGATTGAGTCAAATCTAAGTTTGATCACAGATGCGTTGCTACCGCTGAGGACTAAGATGTTCGCCTCGCGTTTAAGTATAGCCGGCAACCACGCGTCTCCAAACTGAAACCGGTGGCGGTGGTACCCTCCAGGTCGAACTACGTGAGTTCTACCACCTGGCATCTGATCAGAAGAGCAAGTACGAGGTAAAAAGTTAAAGGTGTTTGGTAGTTAAGTAGCAATAATATACCATCAGTTGAATCACAAGACTCGCAAAACCATTCAATACATTTAGCACGTACCTATATTATTGTATTCCATTATGTTGTAAATGTTACCAACACAAATATAAAGTACCCACTAATCCACCTATATCCTTCTTTATTGCCCGAATAACCTCGAGTAACGTGGCCGGGCGAATATTTTTGAAACGGCTGACATTTACCAGTGACGTGTTGCGGCATTAAGGAACAAGGTCGAACAGGGGTGGATTTTATAAACAACACCATCGACCCAGTTAGATAGGACCGCCGGCGCCGGCTCCCTCCCATGATTCTCCCATTGATAAAACTGTGTCGCACGCATGTTATTAAGTGTCAGGGATGTTACGGATATGAAAGAGCAGATATGCCTAGTACCTAAAAGTGAAGACAAGGATGTGTTCCAATTGGGGCAACTAGGCATAAGTTGCGTTAAAACGCCGTCTTTTGTTTTTTGCAATTATGATGCATATGTCGCATGGGATTTTGGTTTCCATGCTTATTATGCCGAGACGAACATTTTAGGCTTTATAGGTAGTAATACATCTGTGGTTAATCTCAAATATGATTTAATCGTATTTAGGATAGATTACAAATGTCCATGGGTTGCAGGGAGCAATTACCATCAGGTCGACTACATTCTCGTTTTCAACCTTAATTAATATGACAAAAAAACATGAAAGATTATAGAGTAGTTGACTAACGTCGACGAAAAGATGGAAGATTCGGTTTATGTAGAGTATTAGTCTATTTCTTTTTTCCTTGTCCTTGAATCACTAGGAAATAACCCGGTATCGTTTCGGAATGTCGGTGGTAAATAAAATTACGAAGATATCATGCCAAAGCCACATACAAATATAAATGAAATAGAACCTCTATTTTTGAATCCAGTTCGAAAGGTACTTAGTATAATTAAGTACGACTTTAAATAGGTCTTAAGAAGGCAAGGGTCAAAATAAAAATAGTCCACACATTAGTTAGCCAAGGTGCGGGTATTGTCGATGGAGCGATAAAGGCTTCCAGCTATAGTAGGGTTGTAAATCAAAAATAATGTATATACTCACAAAACATTCATATAACCAAGAATTCCATGGCTTTTATAAACACGCCTGATATTTTTTTCTCAAATATCATCTTTTTAGACTTTACAAAGTCGGCAACCGACGGCCCATGTTGGTCATCGCTCGCTAGTCCCACCAGGGAAGTAGGCAAGACGGCCTCGCGCATAGGCTCGCTCTACACCATGGACAACCAAGTGTGGACTATCGACCGCCCCTCAACCCCTCTCTGCTCCTCAGGTAGTGCCCTTAGCCCACGGCGCAGTACACGCCGAGGTGTTCTCCCGTGTCTCAATCCCCATTGCGCCCGACGGCTCAACAACGGCGTAAGTACGTAGCCTGTCCGATACGGGTAGCATATACGATAAAGTAGACCACGACACCACGACAAGGTAGCAGCTCAGCGAGAGGTTCCACACTTTATTTACAGGTGTATCAAGCCACTTTAATAAAATACGATGAATATAATAAACACACAAAAATATTTCTGCGGATTCGTAAACGAAGGGCTACATACCCACTGCTAATAGATGGCGTTGAAATGCAAGTTGATATGAATAATATTGCAACTTAAAACACCAACTGTTCAGTATTCAGTAAAATAGTTTAGTAAATAACTTTTTTACTTATAGTATTTCTTGTCCTAGTGTGGGGTCTGTGAGGTTGACAACGCATCTGTGGTCAACCTCAGGTACGATTAAATCGAACTTGGAAGATTACTTATGTCCATGGGCGAGAGTAATTCAGCTTGCGTTTGCTACCCTTACGTAATAGAAATAAATATGATGTACCAGTTCCAGAAATCCAACTTACGTTTGTAAGAAGGCTTTATTTGGGAAAACGAACAGCAGAGTCTTAGTAATAGCGACTCGTTGGTATCCTATGAGTATAGAACGCTATAAATAACCCATATGAAAATAAACCCTATAAAAAGAAATACAACAAAATTGACAACCCTAGATCACTTGTGATGTAGCTTGTTCATTAGTCAACCTGTCAGTAGGTTGCATTAAGTACGGGTGTACTACGTAATTACCATTTAAAAAGTGTAAACTTAAACTTTCCATAAAATGAACGATTTCAATTAAGTATCATATCTTCGCCATTTTTAAACAAATGGATTCATTGCGGAGTCAATTATATTAGTATAAAGTTTTTATTATTGTCTTAAGGTAGAAAACGAGCATGCTGTCCACCTTGGTAAGTGGTCACTACCGCCCATGGACATCAGTTATCATCCCAAGCACAATTAAATCATACTTAAGTTTGATCACAGATGCGTTTGTCCCTGAGGACAAAGATGTTAGTCTCGCGTTTAAGTGTAGCCAGCAACCACGCCTCACCAAAAATAGGTACTACAATATTTACGCACTTATCAGCTATCAGTGACTCAGTGGAAGTTTGCAACAGGTGCTAACCACTTGTTTAGAATTGGCAGTGATTTCATTCACTGCTCATTGTTACGCTGCACCTATTGTTCTTGTACAAAATGTTTATTATTTTGTTACTCGCGACATAAGTGAAGCATTATTATGAAATGACAGGTTTTCTAAAATATGTATGTGTTGGATGTGGGTATAAAACAAATTTTTATACCAGTGTATTGCTGTAGAGACTTTTGAGTAAAGAAGCCCTACTATGTATAATGACTAAGAAGGAAAGCATTTATTTGTTATTTGTAGGTAGGAACCCTGGACTCTAGAAAGAATGGTCATTGGCAGTTTAAGTCAGATAGATTGCATGTTCGTCATCTGCAGGCAACAATAAGATAACTTCACGAGTTTTACCGGGAAACTACCACCGTCACCCTTACAATCCTGCGTGAAGCAACTCTTGCGTTTCGGTTTTGGAGAGGTTTGGTTGACATCTATACTTACACAGGAGGCGAAAATCTTACTCTCACTTACCCTACATTACCATAATTACTACACATCTCTTTGGAGTAAACATTCTTGTACAGAGATTTAAGAGCTCAAAGTACGTTAAATTCGCAACATACCAACCGCTTATCGCAGCAGTCGACGATTTATATTAAATGTCTGTAAGCTTCAGAACTGATTAATAGGAAGACGGAATTTTGTGGACACGCTTCCTCCGTGTCTTGAATCTCAAATTTTTGCCTTATATCCGTACAAATAGTCGACGAAATAAATCAATTTAATTAATTACCGGGACACCATCAATAATTTTCTTTTATTCAACTCCCCTCATTAATAAACAAAGGTAAAAAAGTAATTGGTTATACGACGAGAATTTTATTAGTCACGTTGCACGCAATCGCATTTAAGTTGAATACAACTGTTGGACACGCAAATGGCATTTATCTTTGTAAAATAATTAAAGGTCCGTATTTCAGGGAAATGGAGATTGGTGGAACAGGTGAATAGGGCCGATATTATTCCTTAGAATACTATGATTTTGTAATGGTGCATCGTGCAGGAGGAGAGCCCTGCAGTTCTTAGCAGCGATATCATAATAGTATATCGTATCATTTTTTACATCATTCGGAAGTTGTTTGTTTTTTTTCTATGTCCATGTATAATTCTTTTAACGTAAAAAATAATAGGAATAACTTACAACACGTTCAATTTTATCAGAAATTCAAATGTATAAAATCAGATTTTTTATTGAAGCAACTCTATGACAGTCGGTCGAGTACTCGTAGAATCAATTTAGTAGTTTCATCTTGTTATGCTGACGGGAACGGCTTGCACGATAGCGCTTGGGGCATATTTTGCACCTCATATATCAATGCTGTATCGTCCGGATGGAGTCCCCGAAAAATACAAATGCAGCAGGTCACTAGCTATTCTTGGTGGTTCTACTATTTCTTCAGAGGAAGAGGGTTTTCCTGGACCATTAAATCTTATGTAGGACTATAGGACCTTACTCCAGTCTGAGATATAATGTAGCGGCCAAAAGCAAATAAAAGTCTTTGTCTTTTAATTTTTGGAAAATATTCTGAACTTGCGTTTTAGTTAATTTTATAAAATAAATTGAGGAAAAAACTTGCTTTAATATCTATTGAAGTAGGTAATAAAATACTAACGATTTCAATGACATCATTACCAAAATTTCCTATTGTGGTCATAACAATAGACAACTCTACAGCCATGATAAAGAGTACCTACGGAAAACTACCTATATATTGTGAATTCATTGGTATAATGTTTTTTATTACTACTTATCTATAGGCCTTTGCCATGTGGTACAACTGGAGTAGTACAAGCTCCGTTGAAAAACATAATTATGGCTATCAAGATTAATCTGTCCTCAGTTTTCCCATTTTTCTATCCAAATGTTCATGAGCATTAGTGTACCATTAGGTGAGCTTCAAAACTTTTCTAATTTATGTCTGACGAGCAGCGAAGACTGAACGTTTTTATATAACTACGCACTTATTTTTTGCGTGGGAATGCCCAAGTCATGCCCTGCACTTTCCCAGGCCAATCTGGAGATCGCAGGTTAACGTTGCGTGGTTCGCATGCAATTATGTGAAAACGTGTAAGATGTATTAGGTAAATATGTACATTCGAAATAAAGGGACAAATCGTTTTTTTAGAATATCTGCGTCACTTATTTTAAGTATACGATTTCGTTCGATACGATTTCCAATTTGTAACAGGCCAGCGTGATGGACTATGACATAAAATCTTCCTTGTGAAAGGAGACCCATGCCCAGCATCGGGATAATAATGTGTTGTGATGATAAATGGGACAATAATTGCTGCTAATATTTGTATTGTTTATGACATTTTCTCTGACCTTAACCGCACGAGATCACACGCCAAGAGCTACACGCCAAGTTCACTCAACTGTGTAAATAAAGTCCATATTAAAGAGGTCGGCCATGCAATTTTTCAATTCACCACTTCATTGTACGGAGGGTTAATAAAAGTGTCAAGTACTACCTTATTAATTTAACGAGTTACAATCTTGCAATCATCACTATCAACCCAGTAGTCATACTGTTGGGTACAGAATTCTCGCAAATGAAAGGGATATAAACACTATTTTTTTATCGTAAAAAAGAAGCAAATGAGCATGCAGTCCCTCTGATTGTAAGTGGTCACTGCCGCTGAAATTTCCAAGTTCAATTAAATCATACCTAATATAATTAACCACTAATATTGTGTAGAATGGATGTGTACATAGCTCTGTACTAAATTTTGGTAAAATTGTGTGCCGAAATGTCTCTGGCGTGAACTTATCTATTGATGAGACTTTTCTCTCTTTTCTCCATCGGCCCTAAAAACCAAACGGTCCAATGCATAGCCGTTTTTAGCTTCACATCTTGCACTTCTTGCATAAAATGGTTCAGGGTACATTAGGGCATAATCCAGAACAAACACTAAGTAAATTTGACTTAATTTTACTAACTTTATGTAGAATTTACAATAACCTCATCATCACTATCATCATCATCATTATCATCAAACCATCAACATATTTATGTTAGAGTACCTTGCTAATATTTCTAGGAATTCAACAACAAAAGAACTCATAAATCTGCATACAAGTCTACGAAAATGAAATGAATGTGTGTTTGTAAGTGCTTACTTCCTTCCATGCAATTTATGATAGACATAGGGTCAATACCCTATTATTGTATTAATAGAGCATACTATATACTAAATATATACTATACTATATATATACTAAAATAAAATAATAATAAATTGTAAATTAGTTTCGCATTACACCGCGAGCAGAATAAAAGAAACTCCAATAAAGAGGGTCCCCGTAAAAAAAAAAACGGTATTGTCTATATTTTCAAATTGATCACAACGCCATCTATTAGTATGGAACCCTCAATGTACGACTGACCGACTAACTCTAACCCTTTTTGTCCATTTTTGATATTACGCAATGCCACAGAGGTACATACAGTCATTGTCTGTGAACTGTGACTCTTGCGATTAGTGGACTCAGCGAACCGTGACGCTTTAGCCACGATTAGTCACTACGTTGTGACTTCTACCTACCTACCTACCTACTTACAATACAATAGTGATGTTGTGACACTTTTTAACCGACTTCATAACAAAATAATTTTCATAATAGTTCGTAATTCTTCTTAATAGAATAAATGCAGAGCGCTTTTAAAACTTCTTTTGCTGGGCAAACTCATTTCTAAACAAGTCGTTCTTATTTCGCACAGCGGAAACTACTGTACCTAGAAACTTGAAATTTGGTACAGGGGTCCTTTCATGATGTAAGTGAGCACTAAGAAAGGATTT
>DWNR01005209.1:0-10317 GCA_018250455.1 Polygonus leo
AGTACTTTGCTTCTTTTTTTTGTATTTGCCCATAATTGCGAAGAAAGAGGGAGGGAAGACCCATGCATTTGTAATGCATGACGTCGAGTCACGGGGGATGGAAGCACCCCCCCCCCCGGCTCCAATCAGGCGCACCACCAAAAACACGAATCTGACAAACAAGAGCGCTAGACCCGGATAAAAAAAAATCTGATTTGCCCCCCCCCTAGCCCAGACCCTGGGTACGCCCATGAGTACGTCCATTGTGGGTCACAGAGTGTTCGAGCGTTCGTTATAAAATGCAAATGGGATGTGCGAAATGTATGCGTGGTGGGAACGTGCATAAGCTGTGCATTTCATTAATTGACTATGTATGTGTAATAAAATTATTGGTATATTTTATATTTTCAGTGCCGTGCAAGCATACGTGAAATTAAAGTCCCATTTTTATGGTTGCGTGCCTAAAGGTGCCAACCGAAACTTATTATCAAGACTCCGCTGTCTGTCCGTCCGTTCATTTCTTCGTCCTATAATTACGTGGCTATAGATTTTTTTCTATTAGCAAATGAAGATTAATAATTGTCCCTAAGTACGATTGAATCGTACCCGAGGTTGACCACAGACGCGTTGCGACCTCTGCGGAATAGGTCGTTTGCCTCGTGTGCCTCTCCAAAAATGGAAGACCAGAATTGCTTCTTGGAGGAGGCAAAAAGGTGATGGTCCCTCCACGGTCGAGCTATACGAGTCAAATAATTTGATATAAAATTTAATCTGTTATTGCACTATATTTACATCATAAATACTAGCGTATAAAGATATGTAACTATATTGTCACTATAAAGTATGTTTATCCTAGACTAACGATTGCCAATTTAGTGCCACAATAATATCTCGGATATTTATGAGGGATTACGGCATCACGACTGAATTTAACTGCATTTCCCACCTCAGATTATCACACATATTTTACAAAGTACCTATATGACATTATTCACATGATCAATATTAAAAAAATGTGTATTTCGGATACGAAACAGCATGCAGCATGATGCAGCAAGAAGCAGGTATGACTTAATCGATATAACTGAAATAAGGTTAGTAATATTTCAACCAAAACTACTATTATCCTCGACAGGACGTAAAAACATAAGTAAATATAGACATAAATATTGCCGTAAAATATTAATTTTACTGTAATTGTATTTAAGGTAATTTTGCAATAAATCATTCCATATTATTTCATGGTGTTGGCAAAATTCAATAGATCTTTTAACAGCATCTACCCTTTTAGCAGTCAATACTTAGGTATAAAATCCTATAAGATTATCCGTAAACTTTATTATATATATACAGTCTACATTTCGCAGTGAGGAAGTGTTCTTTTAACACAGATCATTAAAAGCAATTACTATGGGACGTGGCCAGCATGTCATTCCTCCGCAACCTAATTTCTCGTCTCATTTCGGACTTATTATGTAGGTGTGTAGCTACTAATATGTATACTAATATTAATATGTATTCTCAAACACGTTTTCCAGGAAAAAGGGTGTTATTGCAAGTCATCTATTTGGTCTCGTTTCTCGGATGAGATCAATTTGTTGCAAGTCACATATTGTGCGTCATCTTGATGGACATTTGCTCGTGAGTTAAACTTTATTGGCCAATAAGATAATACCTACTTAGGGTCATGACTATATACGATAGGTGCGAACAATTTTGATGAAATTTATTGCGTTTTGCAAGCAAATCCGGTAGAGCAATTGTTATCCCTGTTTTGAGACGCAACTGCAACATGTAATTATGAACCTAAAAAACGAGATAAATCATACTTTCTGACTAATTCCTCGGATGGAGATTTTACTAATATCGTTTAATGTGCTACATTTGATAATTAAATACTTTTTAAACGTCCGTAACTTGCTTATTGAAATAATAATATATGCACCGAACCATAAGGTAAGGTGAAACAAGGTTCATGATATGAAGATGTACTCCTAAAATACCTTCAGGGAAATTTATGGCGGTTTCCTTTACGTACTTTTCTAAGATAAGCACAATAATATGGTGCAAGATTTGAATGTGTGAAATGGCCAAGTGAAATTTATTATGATTCCCTGTGCACGCTGTTTTCATCCTTATTCTGAGATAGATACGCAGTTTGAATTCAATAGTTACTCTGATCCGAGCACCGCGTGGGCGATAGGAATCGATATTTTATCCGGTGGGCGATTCCAGGCACTTAGAATTTTATGACCGGAATTTCCGTGTTGGAACATCTTTTGGCTCTGTGCTCTGCTCTTATATTTTGTACTAAATGAAAGATAGTCTATGTTTATACATTTATACTACTGTATTTACCTACTTTTCTATTCTTACTTGTAGCTTGTTAAAGTAGTGATAGTTTATTTAGGAATCGGGCCTTTTTATCGGAATTTTAATTTTTCAAAATTAAGTGCGTATTAATATTAAATCTTCAGTTGTTTTTGTTTAGGCAACCACCGTGAAGAAACCTGGGATATATTCCAAAACTTTCAGTTTAGTTTGAATTCTATCAATTTCGCATTTAACCATTGCGGGCGAATATGGCTTAAATCTTCGATGTGAGAGACGAAACAATAATGGGTTGTGATGACATGTTGCAAAGAAAACCATGTTATATGTAGGAAAAAATATTTTAAAAACATTATACAAAGCCCTGTTGTGAATTTATGCATATACTCACGATTTCCACATGCCACGAATTCGTCGTAGCCTATGGACACTGGACAGTAGCGTCATGGAAGACAACATAATGGGGATGAATAAAAGACAAAATCGTTTTGTGAATATTTTTCTTTAATTTTACGAAAATTGCCACTTGCTCTGGTACAAAAACAACATAACAAACCATGTAATTGAAAAATATTCAGTTATTCAACGTACAATAAAATGTTATATAACAATAACATAATAATATAATTCTTAAACTTAAAAAGCTGTAATGTCGTTAACAAATTGCTTAAAATTGACTTCATTTTCCGTCGAAGACGGAGGAAAATCTTTTTTCTTTAGTTCTATTCTTTGATAATAAGTACATATTATAAATTTACATAAAAGTTTTTCTTTTCCTAATATTAATTTTCTCTCAACATTATTAGTAAAGGTAAGGTAAATAGTATAAATTCAGAGAAGTCGAACAGGTAGTTAAGAAGAAGTTTCGGTTTTAAATTTATGTTACCATTATAAAATACTAGTAAGTGCTACAATGACAAAGGTCCCACAAGTACTCCAAGAATTAGGAAAACAGGCTAATTTATATTACAATCAGTATCCTTCCTACTTACAAGATGTAGTATTGATGTTTTCACATCACTCGCTACATTTTGACTCTAAGCGTCTTCTAATTTACAAATGAAACTATATGTATATGAAAACTTCAGTTTTAAAACACAAATATAAGTACTTCTGCTAGTTAATAACTGAACAGTCGTATCATTTTTTTAATAAATAAAAACTTAAATAAACATGGTTTTACATAGTTTATTCTATCACATTTGCATAGTAAAATATATAAAATACAATAAAATATGGCGAACAGATTCTACCCAAATGTTGAGTGAGATATGGCTATACAAACCTACTTTAAAATTCTTTATACTTATTATTTTACTTATGTAAATTGTAAAAACATTAAGTGTGGATTTATGCAGGTGTGGTTATAATTTATAAAGTATCGTTTATTTTGACTTAAACATTATCGTTAATTTTGTTAATTGAATCAATATATGGAAAATTTTAAAAGCAATTTGTTGAATACGCATTAATTTAATTTATATCGTTCGACATGTAAAATACCATTTTGTCTCGTTATGAATATTTACACAGCGTCGGGCAATAAATAATTTTGCTTATTAATTGCTTGGAGCGTGTGTTCAATAAAGTTTGCATTAATTCAAAGCGTATTTTGAGATGCAAAGAGTGAATGGATGACTAATTACAGAAAAATAAACAAAACTTCAAATGGAGTTGCTCAAAGTTCGATAAACGACGGCGGTACGTTTGAGATTTTTTAATGTTACCTTAATTATTTATATTTTGATGAATCTCTGATGATTATATATACTTAATAAAGTATATGTATATATAATGAATATACTTTTTTATCTGTATAATTGTGATTCGATAAAATCTATAAAACAATTACTTTAGTATATGTACTAGCGAACTGAAAAACGGAGTATACAGGAAAAAAATGCAAACTGTTTCTAATGAGCAAATGTGTTAGAATAAACTGTACCTAATGATTAAAAGTGAGATGAGAAATACAAATTCTCACCTTATAAGGTAGATACATACTCGTATTCTGTAATACTTAGACAATGTAAATAAACTCCAAACATCTTTATTGCTTTTCGTCTAAGCTATCACTGATCTCTTTTAGTAATTATTTCTATAAAGAATGAATATGTACACATTCATTTCACACCAACATATAAACGCACACACGCATTCCTTCTAAAGTTCGTGACGTATGAATATCATACAGAAGTAGTGATTTGTTCGATGAGGTGATGTTCTCGACGGTGGCAGGGGGCCCTACAGGAACCGGCGCGACTCCACGTGCTGCCTCGTCTAGCGAGACCTTCTGGCACACTACGGGAGGGTCGCAACGGCACCACGCGTCGGTAACATTCAGGGCAGTGTGTCGCAATACAACAGGTGCGGTCCAGGGGTGCGGCGTAGGATAAAGATTTTGGGAGTCTGGTATGGCAGGTGGGTCCCGGCCAAGCGCAGTATGCAGTGGCGCCGCCAGCACTACAAGCACACCAGGCGGGCTCGCAGCGCGGCGGCGTCATGCACGGACACGCTTCGGATATCGTCGGCGCGGGCGCGGTCGGCGCCGGCTCCAGCTCCCGCTTCGAAAACCCAACGAAGAACAACATTAAGGCACCAGCTAAAGTCGCAGCGGTTGAGAAGTAGAACCCAGCTCTCGGTATTTGCTGGTTGATGTACCCCGTCACAGGTACCCCGACTATCACAGGTATCGCCTCGGCGCCTTGAACGAAACCTGTTACAAATTGAATACAGAATAAGTTTAGGTGAACGAAAAGTTTGCGTAGTGACTTATGAAAATTGTTGAATAACATTGACGCTTACTCCAAACTTTGGTGAAATGTCGGCCCCGAACGCGCTCCATCGTAAGCATTTTCATTGAATATAAAAATCCTCCCAAACATAAACCGTACATCCAAGCGAATAGAACGTAACCGTGATAGCCTTCCACGCTGCTTAATGCGAGCATTGAAATACCTGGAATAAATATTTATATGTTTGTTCACGATTTATTGTTAGAATATAGCAGATTTTTGTGGCATAACTCCGGTGATAATACTTATTTGTGTTTTAGTATGTAGTTACCTATTCCAACCATAGCAGTTTGGCACAAATATTGTTTGGATACAAGACATTGTGCTGATGGGCGAACAAGGACAAGCCCAAACCCAGCACATCCAAGAACCGCAGCAAATCCGAGAAAAGTCTGAAGTAAAACTAGAGCACTCTCCTCCAAGCCCTCTTGAAAACCTTGTAAAGCCTGCAAAACCAAATTGAATGTGGTTAAGAGGCACATAAAACCAAACTTCATTAATGAGTCTTTCGTTGGCTTACCAAAAAAAATACCGGAGTATAAAGTCCGAATGCGGCGAGGCCGGCTGATAACAACAAAACTTTGGCCGGCCGAGACTGGAGAGGGCTTAAATCAATGAGCGGGGGTCTTTTTAGGCCTTTCTTCTCTTTTACCTGCAAAAATGAATTGTCAGCGGTGAACATTACTAAGGCGCACATTAATTATGAGTTTTAAAAGTGGCTGGAAGGAATAATGGTTTTAAATATATTTCAGCGCGTAATGACTCCGCTTTCCTCGTTCCGTCAAAGTGCTTTAATGGTGTAAAATTTTTAAGACAATTTAAAATTATTAAGTGTAAAGTAAGTTACTTTTTTGCAGTAATTATTTTATATTTAAGATCACTATCATACAGTGCAGTCCAGTCACGCACCATATGACTTTTGAAGTTATGGCTGGGTTAGAAAAATATTATCACTAGCTTTTTGATAAAAGAAAACACTTGACTCGAGATTTTTTAAATACCTCAAAACTGTTTGAAGTTCACCAATTTACACTGAGCTAGTTTGGAAAACTCGCTACATCTACAGCTAAACTTCTCTAATTTTGAGAAGAGATGCATGCCTGGCTGGGCTGTGATGATAACTGAAGCTTACTTTACGTCGTTGGTTTTTCAAATGCAGTATAGCGCGGCGTTGGGGATGATACAGTGAAGCACTCCGATATACGGCGCTTAGAAAAAACGCCAGTACTAATATTCCTGTTATCGCTTGCAGTCCTAATCGCCAACCGAGTTTTCTGTAAAAAAAATAACTGATTGTAAATTATATATTATAAGTATACAGTACTATTGATATGCTACAGAATAAAAGGATCGAGGATAGACAGTAATAATTTACGTAATTCTTAAGGTGATAAAAAACGTTTTTCAAGTTTGCTTGAATGTATAAAAAAAAAGCTCTTTATAATATTAGAACAGATTAGCAAAAAAATTTGCAAGATTTCAGTTCGTAGTTCATTCTTAAATAGTTCGCCAGTTGTTATAATACCAATTAAAAAGTTTAATTACATAATAAAACTTTTAAATTAGTATTGTACTAGTTAATTATTTAACAGACAAATAGAGCCGGCTCTTAAAGCCTCCTCTATGTTCCTCCAGTGGTGTTCATTTTGTTAAACAGATATGACAATAAAATGAGTCTTATTTTCATTGATATGACTTGTAAACTTACTTCATTCGTTAAATAATCCGACAGTGATTACATTATAAGAAATCGAAATTATTCAATTAGTATTTTATACTAATTTATTATTTAACAGACAAATAGAGCAGCTTGTCAGTGCAATGAGATGCGTCGCAGGATTATCTCAACTTAAAACGGGTCACGGGCCTAGCGACATTCTTTATTTTTTACGCGACATTCGCTACGTGTTGTGTCTTTTATACCACCTAATTATTAAACAGACAAATAGAGCCGTCTCTTAAAGCTGCCTTGTTAGTCCAATGAGACGCTTTCAGGATTATCTCAACGTAAAACGTAACACGAGACAAGCGATGTCCTTTTTTTTCACGACATTCACTACGTGCTCTTTCTTTCATAATTACATTATTCTGAACGACTATAAAATAAAAGTATGTTTCTCCTACCACGACCGTTAAAAATAAGAACTAAAATAATTTAATTTTCATAGATATGCAGATTGCAAGCTTAGTTATATAAATAACCCGACAGCTGTCTCATAATACAAAATGCAAGTGCTTCAATTAGTATTTTACTACCTAATTAATATAATAGTCTTAAAGCTGCTTGTTAGTGCAATGAGACGCGTCGCAGCATTATCTCAACATAAAACGTGTCACGAGACAAGCGTCGTCCTTACTTTTTACTCGACATTAGCTACGTGCTATTTTGTTATCCTAAGTAACTATAAAAAATATAGTTTCTCCAGTGTGCATTCACACAGGAAAATAAAATGACAAGCTCATTATTAAGCTTATTAAGCTCATTATTAATGCAAACTTAAAAAAAAATATATGCATTTACAGACTTTGGAGTTTCATACCGCTTCATCTCCATAGCGAACATTCCGAAGCGGCTGTAGATTTTCTCACATTAAAAAGGGTTCTAAAGGAACCAACTTTGAATAAATGAATTTTGATATTGATTTTGACATTACATAAGCACGTGGTATATTTTAATTAATATTTAGTTATATGTAACTAGTAAGTGATTGTATTTTGTATACTATAGGTAAAGAAATTTCTCTTTATTAAAATACTAAAACATCTAAAATTACCATCAACGTTAAAAATAAGAACTAAAATAATATTATCATGGACATGCCGTTTATAAGCTTAGTTCTTTATTTACAGTGAAAACGCTTCAATTAGTATTTGACTAGTTAATTATTTAACAAATATTTAACAGAGCGGGCTCTGTTAGTGCAATGAGACGCAGTCGCAGGATTATCCCAACGTAAAATGGGTCACGAGACAAGCGACGTTCTTTCTTTTTACTCGACATTCGCTACGTACTGTTTCTTTTATAATTTAATTTAATTTAAAATTACTCTGAGCGAGTGTAAAAGTAAATCAATGTTTCTCTAATGCATTTTAACAAACAGATACGAAAATAAAAGGAGTTTAAACGCATAACGATATATTACTGCATTTTGTACGACGTGTTACACATGTCATACATTTATTTAGGTAATATTTAGTTACATATAGATATTGTATATTGTATATTGTATTCTGTAGCTAAAGAAAACCGTATGTATCGTATAGGATTTAAAGAACAATCATTATTATAAGAAATGAGTATTTCTCATAATTTTAAAACAAAAAAATAAACAAATAAATATTTTCTCTTTATAATACTAAAAAAGATTTAAAATGAACACGGACGTTAGAATAAAAAACTAAATATAATGTAATATTGCTTGACAGTTGATTCATAACATAAAATGAAAACTTTTATAATTACATTATTCTGAACGACTATTAATATACATTTATATTTCTCCGGTGTGCATTTAAAACACATAGAACATTAAAAGTTCTTTATAGCACAACAGGAATTATATTCGTTAGTATTTGTTAATTCGCAGGAGTTCGCATAGTTTTTGTAAATGAATCCCAAAATGATCATTCATCGCAATGAATACAAGGAAATATTTTTTCCCTCTGTAAGCCACCCTGTCATGCAATGCAAGGCTCTCGGCAGATAATCCAAGCATAAAACAGGTCACGGAACAGACAACACTACTCGTACTCATTCTTTCTTTGACTCGCTACGTGCTTAGAGTTGTGTTTAAAAAAACTTTCTTTACACTTTTAGTTTATAAATTATTAAAAAGATTAATTGTTGACTAATTATTGTGTTTACTTCTATGACACTTACTCGTATTTTTGTACATTTAATGACGAATATACGCTATGCGTAATTACTCATCTTATTTTAAAAGAGTAGATCAAATTTGATGATTTTCATGTCTACTTATTTGGGGTCAGCTGGATGGTTCTTGGCTCAAGTTAGATGCGGTAGGCGGTGAAAAAATAGTGCTATGTTTTTTGAGTGTTTACAGCGGATAGTTTGAATAAACGAATCGCAATGAATACAAGGATATATTTTTTCCTTCTGTAAGCCCCCATGGCGTGCAATGCAAGGCTCTCGGCGAATAATCCGAGCATAAAACAGGTCACGGAACAGACAACACTACTCGTATCTTTCTTTCTTTGACTATCCACTCACTACGTACTTAGAGTTGTGTTTAAAAAACTTTCCTTACACTTTTAGTTCAAAAATTATTAAAAAAATTAAAGGTGGATTGTGTTTATTTCTTTGACAAGTATGGATATTTAAATATATTTAATTAAGAAAATACTGTATGTGTAATTCCTCAACATGTACTGAAAGAGTTGATCAATTTTTATGTTTTTTATGTCTACTTGGTTGGAGTTAGCTGGATGGTTCTTAACTCATGTAAAATGCGGTAGCCGGTGAAAAAATGGCGCTATATTTTTTGAGTATTTACAGCGGGTAGATTAAGTAAATAAATCACAATGAATATAAGGAAATATTTATCCTTCTCTAAGCCGCCATGACATGCAATGCAAGGCTCTCGGCGGATAATCCCAGGACAAAACAGGTCACTGAACAGACAACACTACTGGTATATTTCTTTCTTTGACTATCCTCTCGCTACGTGCTTAGAGTTAAGTTTATAAATATCTTAACGCCTTTAGTTTATAAGCTATTGAATATTTAAATGTGTACTTGTTTATGAATCTTTTTATTGTAGAATTGAATTTGTATCCTTTATGGAGGTTATAGATTATTTTTAAAAATCCGACATACATGTATTCGTAATTTTTTTTCTAGTTTTGACAGAGTTTACCGATTTTGATGATATTTATGTCTACTTAGTTGGGGTCAACAGGATCGTTCTAAGCGTTCTAAGCTGAATGCGTTAGATGGTAAATGTTATGTTCTTTGAGCATTTACCGCGGATAGTTGTTGTAAATGAATCACCATTCATTTCATTGTACACAAGGAAACATTTTTCCTTCTTCAAGGCACTCTGTCATGCAATGCAAGGCTCGCGGCCGACGATCCAAGCATAAAACAGGCCATGGAAGACAACACTACTCGCACATGCCAGGTGGTAGAACTCAAGTAGTTCGACCGGGAAGGTACCACCGCCACCCTCATAATCCTCCGTGAAGCAATTTA
>DWNR01005210.1:0-10316 GCA_018250455.1 Polygonus leo
GGCACTCGATACTCTCTGCCTACCCCGTTAGGGATTTGGCGTGAAGATATGTATGTATGTATGTATGTATGTATATTGATTACGACTGGCGTCCATTATAAATATTAATGATCCGACCTGTTATGAGGATAGGTACCAGGTACGTATCGAGTCCACACCAGTAGCTGCAGTAAACAAATGTATGCAATTAATCAAATAGATAAATAATCAGATAACAGACCAGTTCATAGAACCTATAGATAGGCGGCACCACCGACACCTATATATACCGCTTAACAGTTGCTTACAATAAACTTGTGTTTCAATCACAAGGCCGCAGTCGTCGGTCACATTTAAAGAAACGAAGACCGTATCAGTCCTCAGGAATAGTATATAATACAAATGAATATTAAATCTATTGATACCTATTAATGGTTTGCACTAACTGTCGTATTAGAGACCTGTCTTTGACGGACTGCACGCCCGTTTGCTACTTTAGTCGTACAAGATTGTGTGCTGGATTCAATATTTTGATTTATTTTGTCACCGAGTAATATTATAATAGTTATAATATTGATTGCGACTGCACGTCCATTATAAATATTAATGATCCGGCTAGTACGGATTGAGTCCACACTAGTAACTGCAGTAAACAAATGCAAGCAATTAATTATATAGATGAATAATTAGATAACAAACCAGATATAGAACCAATAGATAGGCGGCACCACCGATACATATGTCTACCGCGTAACAGTTGTTTACAATCAATTTGTTTTTCAATCACAAGGTCGCAATCGTCGGTCACATTTAAAGAAGCGAAGACCGTCTCAGTCTTCAGGAATAGTATATAATACAAATGAACATTAAACCTACATAACAGTAATGAATATTAAACCTTGCAGTAACCGTCGTATTAAACAGGTCGTCTTTGACGGACTGCACGCTCGTTTGCTACCTTAGTCGTACAAGACTGTGTTTCGGATTCAATATTTTGATTTATTTTGTCACCGAGTAATATTATAATAGTTATAATATTGATTACGACTGGCGTCCATTATAAATATTAATGATCCGACCTGTTATGAGGCTAGGTACGAGGTACGGATTGAGTCCACACCAGTAGCAGTAAACAAATGTATGCAATTAATCTTATTGATTGCGATCGTATTAAAATCTACTTATGTAAAGCAGTAGTTACAACTGGACTTTGATAGATGCCTCGCTGAATTGTCGGAGTCTAAATTGTAGTCCAAATAATTTATGAGCTAAGTGCGAATGGAGCCGTATAAAGGATTCCGTATCGACAGCGTGAATGAGTGATTTCTATATAAACTTATTTGAAAGTATGTTATTAGAAATACTTTTTAAACATGGAACATGTTTTTACATTATTTGTTAGAAAATTCGACCATATAATGGCCGAATTTGCCGGTTTCCTTGTTGGCAAGTATAATTTTTTTATTCATAAATTATTTGTTGTGTTTCTACGTGAAATACTTATTTTAAAGATACCAGTTTAATTAAGTAATTATTAATTGTAATCATCACAAGCTCCTACATAACAATTATAGTAGGTACGAATAACTAACTAAGTCTAGTTATCTTTGTACACCGTTTTAGATCTCGCACGTTCGTCCTCGCACGTATTTTCCTAAACAACGAGGCCAATTTATTTAATTTTTAAACATTCCTAAATGCCTTGCAAGTAACGCAATGAATCGCGGTTTTGTAATAGTTCTTTAGCTAGTTAACTTAGTTTGATTTTTTTTTTTATTTTTTTTTATTTATTAGGTAATCCAACAGCGATACATGATATGTAATAGAAACTATGTAAATAAATTTATAATAAGCCAAAAGAGGATTACACAGATAGGAAATAAATATATGTTTTAACACTTAAGAAAGTTTACAGAAAAGATTATGTATAATTTTCGCGACTTGATGCGCGAAGTTGCGTGTATCTGTGCGCGTGTGTGTTTGCGTGTGTATATGTAAGTGTGTGAGTGTGTGTGTGTGTGTGTGTGAAATTTGGATCATAATGAATCGTAGTGAGTACATATTTAACCTACATAGTCTATACATATAAAATGCTTTGTCCTGAACGACTGACTGACTGATCAACGCATAGCCTAAGCCGCTGATCGTAGAGAGCTGAAACTTAGAGGGTGTGGTCTTTGTATATCTGATAAGAATGGATTTTCCAAAATTCTACCCCTAAGGGCCTGAAAAACGGGGGCAAAGTTTCTATGGGTAACGTGTTCTTTTGGTCAAATTTTATTACATGGAAGATTCCTAGAGAGAGAAATACGAAAGTGGGCACTAAAAAATGATTTTTTAAAAATTTCTTCCCCCAAAGGGTTAAAAGGGGTTTAAACGTTTGGTGCATGCATAGTTGCGAGGATTTGCTCGTGTTTATTTAAAATAAGAACATTTACCATATTAATAATGAATTTAAAAATTTTGCTGCGAGAACGCAACTAGTAAATGTCATTAATAACAAAGATTTCACTAATATTTCATTAATAACAGAACACTTTCTAGTGTTATTTAAGATCACGTGGCAATTTTTTTTGGAAAATATTTTCTAAATAACAAAGTAATAGTAAGCCTTAATTAATCGAAAAACAATTTTTGTACTCTTCAAATTAATATTAATTATTACAATTTTTTATCCTTTAATTTATTATTAATAGATCCAACCTAATGCATTTAATTGTCTATGCCCAGCCACCAGCCAGGTAGACCCTGCCACACTCATTTACGCTACGGAGCAGTTCTTTATCCGCAATTTGTGTTTTCGATGTTATTCGGACTTTAGTTCTACCTCAGATTGATTAAGGGTGTTCATAGGTTGCAGTGAGCGACTTTACCATCAGGACGGAAGTCTGTTTGTCACATATATATAAAAAGAAAAAGAAACAGATATTAAGAAAAAAAATATTTTGATTACAAGCATATGACTCAATCCTTTTAAACAATTTGTATTATCTTTAGTGCATTCATGTACCGACTTAAAATGTGAACTATTTTTATTACAGGTCAGTTATACGAGGAACTTCTTAAAGGTCGGTTAAAGCATGTGTGTGTTATGTGTTCCAATAGTTAGAATAAAATGAATCTACTACAGAAGTACAGAAATGTTTTTATCGATGTTCTTAAACCAATCTTCAAAAAACTGCATTTACTCGTACATTTATTCAAGAAGCTTTTTATGCTAACCAAAAAAATTATGATGTGGATGTAAGTGTACCTACTAATGATTATATCTTGTTATATACCTACTTAAATTTCTCACGATAGCTGTATTTTTCAGTTTTCTTTCAGTTTATCTTCATAATCCATTACTGTTTCACTGAACGACACAGGTCTCTTCTCAGAAATCATCTCGTTAATCAAGTGCGGATTGGTAGACTCCACAAGTCTTTCGTAGAAGTCTCCTCACGGAAAATGGAACTCCTCATGGAAATGCAAATGAAACGCACCCTTTGCATAATATTTGGCCTTGCACTCTTCTGTGGATACTATTTCGTATCTATATATACTTATGTGACGTATGTAACTTATATAACGTTTTGCTTGTCATCTTTCTGAAATTAACTGCCCACCTTCGCTCGTTTTGCTCGTCCTACACCAAGGGCAAATAAGTGTGGACAAAAAACCGCCCCGCTCCGGTCTCTGATCCTCCTAGATGGCGGTGGCCTCAGCATACGCCCAAGCCCTCTGTCTCGTCGAGAAAGCGAAAGTCTTGCCCACACGGGCGATCCACCTAGGTGCTGCTCATATCAGCTGATCTTTTCTTCCTAGCATATCCAGGTGACACTGCCGGCATAGTCTAGGTAATCCTTGGGATACTAGAGCCCCCGATCACGACAAGGGGCTGTTCCGTCGAAGGGACATTGTCAGGGGTCCTGAAAAAATAGAAAAAGAGATTTTTTATTAGTTTGGAATAGATGACAAAAGGGTATAATTGTGAAGTTGGTAGTTAACCAGTGAACCTATCTAGTATGACACTGCGTCCTATGTAAACTGTCGCAGTATGCAGCTAATGACAGGCCGACCCAAGGTCCGCGATTACCGCATCTGGGTCACAGGACCGGTTCTCGCATATGTTCGTACCGCACTATTTTGACACGTCGCCGTCAGACGTACGGTCTGTTTCTTAATTTGAGCCCTAGATTTATTATGATGGATGGACATGACCTATGATACTTTGGATGTAAGGATTTGCAATGACAAGTCTATCTGATGTTTGTAAGCCTTGTCACCATCAAGTGTACATGCACTTGAAGCTTGTCTATCTTTTATACAGTCGCGGACATCAACAACTCTATAAAAGAAGGACAAGCTTCATCAGAATAACCTTCATCATTAGTCTTCATGAGTGCCGAATAGTGTTTCAACTTCTAACACTATTGAACCACTATTTAGTAGAACGTTTATGTATAAGATCTCTGTAGCAGAATAAACAATTCCCGTCTTTTCTAGATACGTGACAATATGAAATTCTCGCTGGCTTGCTGAAAGAGATTAAATTTCCTAAAATTTAAAAAGTGTGAAAAGTTTATTCGTTGCATCTACGTTTAAAGCTGAATTTAAAAAGAAGAATAATTTGAACTGGACTGATTATTTCTCCGGCGATACCAAAAACAAGGGTCCTGTTGGTATTTCAATATTCTATTTTCTTACAGTTCCACAGTAGCGTTTATGAAGTGTTAATTGATTTGTTTTTTTTCGAAGCTGTTTCAATTATGACTTATCTATATTTTGTATGCTAAACGGTCGTTGACGTTTATTTTTATTAGACAGATTCTACCTCGGGGATTGTCCCACAAAAATGAGAAAAAAAGCAGCAAAATAGATATGAAAATAGAGTAATTGTGTATATGAAGTTAAGTTATAATATTTCTTATAGCTTCTTATAACTATTAATAAATCATTTTTCAAATTCAAATGAACTCCTGATTTCCATTAAAATACTCGTATATATTCAAAATATACATCATAAACCACTTGCTCAGTTTTAATAACTGACACATAAAATCAATTAGCCAACTTCATATTAATCGCAGTGCGCTTACTTTACGGTCAACAAAAATTAAACCGACACATAAAGCTTTCAGTGGAATTTTATTGTTTCGTGTACGGGATGAATTAATTCCAATGCTTATGAATTTTCGATGTGAAATTAATAATATACGAGCGTGGATTGCATCGGAGTTGTACAGTCGGCGTCGCTATTTTCGTCGTGTTCCCTGTACAAAGATATTCGCTTCGTATAACACAAATTTCCGAAAGTTACGAAACGGAAACATGCTAAACTCTACCATCTCCGGGCGCCAACATTATGAAACTATTATTTTCCGCTCTCTATAAATATTTGTTAATATTCAGACTATATTTGCCAATATGTGATTTATTACATTTATTTTCATAGAAAAAGTTACACATATCTTTCGCGAACGTTTTGAAATTCAAGTACCGATCTGCCCGGTTAATGAATATGTGCTTTGTGAAATATTGAAAATTCGATGATTTACCACTACAACCGTAATACTTTCAAGTGAATTCAGTTAAATAGAATAATAACTCATTTAAAATATTTACGAGAAGTCCTTCAGAATTCACCCAATGTTCATAAATTTATGCCACTGACTGTACCATCACTAAGCAAATTTTGCCGTTTAATAGATTGTTCAATAGTTAATAAATATCTGCCCCGTCCAGTATTGAAAATTTGACCTAATTCAGTCGTAGAACTCGAATTAAGTTCGATTTTAAACTTAAAATAACTAATTAAAACTATTTACGAGAAGTCCTTCAGAAGTCACTTAATGTTCATAAATTTATGCCACTGACTGTACAAACCGACTAAGCAAATTCTGTCGTTTGATCGACTGCTCAATGGTTAATAAATATCTGCCTCGTCCAATATTGAAAATTCGACGGATTTACCTAATTCAGTTCTAGTGCTTGTGGCTGAATCATTCAAATGGTAATCTTGAGTTTATTGTGCGCTTCAACTATAAGTTCGTATTGTTGCAATGTACTTTGAATGATGTACCAGTACCTAGATTACGTAAAGGATATTCTAATACTATATACGCGTAGGAATGTTATGTTTTACCTTATGTAATCTTAAGGCTGGATGTACTACATTCCGCAGCCTTTACCTACAGAACTTAAATATAAAATTCTACTAATACTGATTATTTACTAGTTTTTGGCATAAATAGAGTTATTTAGTTTTTTTCATATGCAAGTTATAAGGGATATTTCTTCGGCAATAAAAGTGCTTGCATTTCTAAGTATCAGGAAACGTCTACCTACTGTCATAATTATGTTGTAAAGGGAAGGGGATACAATGCCACCTGTAACGGCATCGGACAAGTTATTCAAAAGTCAAAATTTACTTTTAGAGTAACGAAAAGTTACGAATGTAAGACAAATTACCAACGAAAATTTCCACATATAGCGAACTACGCGAGGGCAAGAATGGACTTAAACAGTTTTAGGAAACGAAGTTCTTCTTAAACTTATCTCTTTCTACAAAGGCCATAAATTTAATTGTCAAAAATAAAAACTATATTTAACAAATTAATTGGGTTTAATAGGGCAAATTAGGGTGTAAACAGAGCAGTGGTGTCGGGTGTAAAAACAAAGTAAGTATATAGGACCCTCTTGTTTTTGCATACTGAATATCTCTTTGATGTAAATGGTGTTGATCTGAATATTAAAAAGAATTTGAAAAGTAAATGTTTTTGTTTTTTTAACCTATTTCAAAGAAGGGTCTAGGAAGATCCTAAATTAGACCACAAAGGATCCCAGGTATGATGCATAGCCAAGCGGAAATCTGAATATTGAATTTAGTCATGTTTTCTGGGTCTGGGTCTCAATATCACCCACGAAAAACACATCCCAGTGAGTCTATAAAGGCAGATTTACTTTGGGTTAATCACTGACTTCAAATTTGAAGCAAGTCAGTGCTAATCTAATAATGCCATCGTATAAATTGATTTGATGACAGTACAGCTGCCGCGACAGTACTCACTTTCGAGTTCTTGATCGAATTGAATATGGAGTTAACCGTTTTCGAGATTTTTCCGTGCTGACTGCAAAAACGTGTGAAATAACCGTAAATAAATAACCAAGACTACTGTAATCAGTGTACGTCAGTTGTAGGTGCCAGCACTGACGCGAGTTACTGACCCAATGTAAATCTGCCTTAAGTGTAGAGAGCACCAATTTAGGTTAAGATTTTTATATTTGTAAATATGTAATATTATTCTAGTTATTAATTATATTACATTCTATAACCATGCTGTTAAATTCCATAATAATATCACTTGACTAATTAATAATTAATCTATATTAATATTAATAAAATGCATAGTTAATATTCTAGAGTCTATGCCGTTGTAAATTAATAAATGCCTTAGACTAATATATATTTATATTGGATGGATTGCAGAATAACACATAGGCTTACTAGTTTGGGGTTCCGTTGACAAACCAGGGAACCCTCAATAATTTAATTTAATCTGATTTAATTTTAATAATATAGTTTATTTTTGTACTGTGGCTTAATCGATGTGAAAATGGTAACTAGAAACGAAATGAAACGAAAAAGTAAAAAGAAATAATTTCCCTACAATTTACACAAACATTTACAGCAAAAAATTAAAAACTAATGCCAATACTTAAGAGGCTTATACAAGATCAATTTTGCTGTCTGTCCATCCACTTTATTCCTTAAAAGTGTGTAAGACTTGTAAAATATGATACGTAAAGAAACTGTTTCACGTATCACTTAATACACCAATTACTTACCATATCTGTATTGCAGAAGACGACAGTGGACAGCAGAATGGATAATGCATAAGCTACTTTATAAGTAGGAAATACGAATGTTAAACTAGTTGTCATATTAAAACTGACTTCAAAAAAAATGCTATCATACATGCTATTAAATTGTATTGTATGAATGTTATTGAGCGATTATTTCGCCAATTGAAATAGGATTGATGTTGTTATGCCAACGTGAACTAAACCTTATTGAAAAAATATTGACATTTCGAAAGATATACTTTGAAGGCACCATTACTACCACACCATCACACCAATTTAGTCCTCAGTAAGCTATGTCATCAAAAGTATGATAAGTACACTTCGATTAGTTTATTATATAAACTAAATTTTGGTAGTTAAAGGGTTGGTACATTTTGGCATAACTACGTCGAATTTAAATCAACTACGATAGTTCCTTTCTTGGGGGATAGGCTTAACGCTTCCTTGAAGTCCCCTGTTGATTGTTCATTTGTAACAAAATGCAGCTTTTTAAAATCAGAGGGCTTGCCAATGCATCGCAAGTTTTAAAGGAGATCTCTTTACGCTCCTTTTTTGAAGAACCCCATATAATGTTTAACTCTTAATAAACTATTTATGACCTAAATTCAAGTTACCATTTTCACCTAAGTTTTTGACTAATTTCTAACCAATGGCTTGTTTCTCTAACAGAATGGGGATGAGGAAGCTGGGTCCAAGGGCAAAGTGAAGGTAAGTGAACACGACAGTGAAGAATAAAAAGAAAGAACATAAGAAACATAGATACGAGTACACACTAATTATTAATTGAATCTTTTCGACATAAGTTGTAATGCAGTATCAGTTAATTATCTTTAGTTTTGATGAAACTAAATGATGTAGCTTTTTTATTCCTTTTTTTAGTTCATGTTCCTTTAAATAACGGCTTCAAACATGGTTAAACATAGTACTCGATAGTTTAAGTAGTACTGCACGTATATCAAAATATTGTTACTTATTATTACTTATATATTTTACCATTTTACTTATTATTTTTTATGCTTTTTAATAAGATTTAAAAACTGACTGACGTGTCAAAAGTGTGTAAAGCTCTATTGTGTAGAGTTCCAGGATCGCTTCCCGATTTCCCGGGTTCGATCTTGAATGAAAATTATAATGATGAAATTATGTTTCGAGTCTGATTGTATGTATATGAATATTATAATGAATAGTATATTAATTTCATGTATTTACGGCAGTCCAACATCGAATAATTATTTGATTAAATATTTAAGGAGGGACTTTAATGCACATAGCACTATAAGTTGTTTATTGATGATTTCTTTAATTCGCTAATCTATATACTAAATAGCCTATGCATAAAGTAAGCTCAAGTGTATGGAGCTCAAATAATTGCCTGATTAAAATAAGTAATACTTGTTAATCCATTCCCTTATTATTGCAATGAATATTTGCATAATATTAATTCGCACCTTGAAACATGGATCTATTTAAAGTTTTTTCAGACTGAATTTTATTAATGATATGATATCTAACTTCTTCACATAGTTTGTTTGTGACATAAAAAATAGATATACTTGTAACTTAAGCAATAAATAAGTGTTGATTTGTGTGTAAGCATGTGTGATTATTCCTTACACCCTTATTTTTTCCCTTTAAAGTTATTTTTTTAGATAACTTATAAAAACAGTTAAGACAGAACTTTTGAAGTGGTATTTTCATTTATTTTGGCTATGTAAATGTGTTATACGTGTTTTCTTAGTAAGTGTGTTTAGTACAAGTTAGTTCCATTACAAACTTCCTAGGACAAATAAAAAAAAACATTATAAGCTGTATAGATACACTTAATAAAAGTCATACATCAATAATTTTTTATTAAGATAAATAATTCATTCATTCATTCATCGGCTTTACCTCTTTTAGGCATAAGTAAACCGAAAGAAAAAAGCCTTTTTAAAAACAAAGTTACGGAGTAATTATACTGTTGAAGTGCTTTGGCCCGCTAAAGAGCATACGTGACAGTTAGTCTTGTAGCCATAGTCAACGACATTCATCTTATTTGTTAGTGTATTTTAGTCCTATTTAAAACTGTTTACAAATACGTTGCATCTTTTGATTTTATGTAAGTGCAATTGATAACAAATTACTCTTAAACAGTTGGTATATAGTTGAAATAGTTTTAAGTTGCACTTTACGTGAAAGCCTCACAAAGAGTGCAAATGAACACTAATTGCTCTTAAACAACTGCTATGATATGACTCCGTTGTCCGCCTGTCTGTCACTCATGAACCGTGATAGCTATACAGTTGAATTTTTTACTGATGATGTGTTTCTATTGCCGCTATAACAACAAACAAAAACAGAATAAAATAAATACTTAAGTGGGGCTCCCAAACAAACATTTTTTTTACGTTTTTATAGATAACTAGCTGTGCCCGCGGCTCCGCCCGCTATCCCTCCTTTTAGGGGTAGAATTTTTATGGCCTAAAACACGGCCGGGGATCGTCTCGACA
>DWNR01005211.1:0-10316 GCA_018250455.1 Polygonus leo
ATTCATATCAATAAATATTCTACCGAGAAAAAGACGCTGTCACGTAAAATCTTCGCCCGTAAAACCGACTTTACAGGAAACCATTTTGTTTTGGTCGGACTTCGTCTTGTGGCTTCGGGGTCTTTGTCTAGTTTAACTTGTTAATTAGTGGTGTATTGCTGTTCCAGCTACGAGGTGCAGGTGGAGGTGGGCGGTCGTCGCCGCGGGCTCGGGCAGCGGCTGCTGAGTGTGCTGGAGCGGCTCGCGCTCGCCACGCGCATGCGCTTCGTGCGCCTCACCGCGCTCACGCACAACCCGTCCGCGACCGCGTTCTTTAAGGCTTGCGGGTATGTAGATATGGGGCGATAGGTTGGGATTATAGGATAAGGCTTTAAGTCTAACTACCCGACGGCTTGGGATGGCAGGATGATGTGTAGACGTAGACTGTTGAGGTGGCAGGATGAAGCATTGGGGTAAACAGATGGGGATGTCAGAATGATGGGATAAGGTAGATGAATAATACTAAACAAAAATAATTATACTGGTCGCTATTTCACAAAAAATATTTCTTAAGAACAGCGCCATCTATCGGTTCTTAAAGTATCCTATCATTCAAACCGGTACTACTTCTATTATGCACACTCAAAATAAAAACTGTAAGAATTTCCAGTAACCTCAGCTTGCCAATAATAATCGAAACCACCCAGGAACCAAAAACACAAAAAAAATATGACAATAGATCTTGCACTTAAGAGAATATGTTTAAAGATAATCATCATGTCGTTTGAATTCAAGAATACCGTATGTGTTGCTCTTAAATACATAAAAAATACTTGTGAACTATACAAAAAAAAAATAAAACACAAGAAAACCCGGGTTGTAAGTGTAGTGATACTTAACATTAAATGGCGCGAGTGAACTCCACGTGCGCGCGTCACACGCCAGTCGCGTGCACGCCAGTACGTTCACCTTTATCTCGATACGTTTTTGTTCGCCGAGAGGGAAACGCAATAAATTGCTTCACGGAGGATTATAAGGATGGTGAACTGGTGGTACCCCCCGGTTGAATTACACGGGTTCTACCACCTGGCAAAATAATAAATTGCAACTAACCCATAAGGTGCAGGTTTGAGGTGTTTTTTCTTTCTTTGTAAAATTTGGCAATATCATCCAAATGCGAGTCGGAGTTTATCACACACGAGGTTTTAAACAGCTTTCAATGTTTCAGTCTTAATACTTTTTTTACTTTATTTATTGTTATTGTAGTTATAGTAACACATATTTGACGCCTTTAAAGCACATCAAACTAAAAAGTGAAAAAAATCCGGAAAATAATAATTAACAAAGAATTTAAAACGGCGGTCTTGTCTGACGGTCACTAAAAATAATGTAAATAAGTTTTCTTCCTAATTCTACCTTGTGTAGAAAAATAAACTTAATACCGTCATATTTTGGGTTAGTTCCAATATACGTAATTATTATGCATATTGGCGTGAAGATATGTGTGTGTGTGTGTGTGTGTACTGAAGAGTTTGGTTTTCTCGGATTTGTAGATTACTGTCTTTGTGACCCATTTCTTCATACGTACTGCATAACGTATTGCATAAATGACCCGTAGTACTTTCTAAATCTGAATCTGAATGATTTCTAAAGAAATCCAAAAATCTGCTAAACAAACTCATAATATTATTTCTTGATATTTGATCTGTAACGAGTGGACTCTACACCAATGTATTCACACGTCCGGCGCGTGTTCGCGTACGTTCACCTTCGTATCTAGCTGAAAACAAGGGTCAAATATTAACCTAGGTTCTTATTCATTTACATTTGTTTTATACTAATACATAATATACTTACAAACGAGGCGAACATCTTAGTGCTCAGGTAGCTATGCATCTGCGGTAAACCTTAGGTACGATTTAATCGAACTTGGAAATGATTACTAATGGCCATGGTCAGCAGTGACCGCTTACCATCAGGTGGACTGCATACTCGTCGGCTACCCTTATATGATCGCGAATGTGTGTGGCAAGTATTCCCACGGCCTCGCCCCGCAGTGGAGCGGATCTTCTGCTTTTTAGTCGGAGCCCGACTAAATACGAGTAGGCCCCTTATGGGGCCCCCTCGCTGGCCCCCATAGGCGGAGGGCATCCGTTCCGGATTTAACAGACGTAAAAAAACCCTTATATAATAAAAAGAAAAAACTGAAAACAAACGTCAAGCAATAACCTAGGTACAAGTAATTCATTTATTTTTGTTTTATGTATACTTCTCAGTCCTAGTCAGTTGATAAATGAGTATGCAGACCGCACTCTCCTGAGAGTTAAATGATGGCAGTAATCCACCCCCAGTCAAATTGTACCTGAGGTTATACATAGATACGCTGCTACCCCTCGGGTAGTCTCGTATCTATCTCGTAAGTGTTGACGGCAACGCAGCCTCTCCAAATCAAAAAATGAATTATGAAGAATTATGAGTAGCTCTCCTCACCTAGGAGAAATATTATGGTAAATGGTCCACTTTTGTCGATTTTTTAAATCATCGCTAATTTATTACCTAAAGACGTGCAATCTTTACTTCTCTGACTGATCTAGTTGATACTATCTCTGTCGCGGGAAAAAAGTAGTAGAACTATCTCTAGGCTCGCTGGCACACTCTATTTTCTTTCGGTGGCATTAATTGCCGGACGTTTTTTCGGATACTTCGGACGCTAGCTACCCACTCGTCATAATTCTGTGCATATTTAGTATTCGTATAAATAATTTTGATAGTGTAAAGTGCTGCAAGATTCAACATTGAATGGAGTGGTGGAAACGGGTATGACAAAAAAGGTACTACCTACTTCAAGACCTCATCGGGATCACTATTTATTGTTACTATTTGTTATATTAGAAACATTTTCAACCGTATATTTTTGATTTTGTGTAGCCTAACACTGCATTGATATATTGAGTTTTATAAATATAGAACAGAAGACGAAAGAAGCTAGGCAAGTATGTCAGACAGAATGTGTAGGCAAGTATGTCAGGCACTCAATACTCTCTTCCTACCCCGTTAGGGATTTGGCGTGAAGATGTGTATGTGGGGCGTTTAAAAATAATGAAATATCATTTTTCTGAATGCAATGTATTAAATTTGTGATTTTGTAAAATGTCAATCAACTCAAATTTAATTCAAATCAATTCATTTATGTCATAAACGTCCTTAACTGATTATATTAAAGTACTGCTTTTATAAAATGAAATTATCTAATAAGTGATGAATGAAATAGATTCTTCAATTACAAGTTTAAATTAACGGGCGACATGTCCCACATTCGATTAAACCTACATAAGGTTATCAGCCATTGCTTCATTTTTATATGCTTTCGTAAAATTACAATAGCCATTAAAAATGAGCCGGTTCTATAAAAAAGATTGTTTTGGTGTATGCATTATCTTGGTCGAATACAGTTTTAATCATTACTTTCTAATAGGAAAGCTTTAAATCACTTACATTAAATTATATTTACTTGAAATAAATAATTTGTAGCTCATAAATAAATATTTACATTGTTTTCGCTGTACAGATAGTAAGTGACTTTATATCAAAGTAAACTAGTAAGCTGCTCTTATCTAATAGAATACAAATGTTTATCAATGCGAGTATGACCCCTCACTTAATGTACGTCTAGTGTTTACGAAAATTACGTAATCTAGGCATTATGACAGTATAGAACCTATTCTAGAACATTGGTTAAATATTATAATATACAATTCGAATGTTAGTCTTAGTAACCGAAATTTGATGACTTAAAAATCGAATTCACATTTTAAAGCGTTCTGTGTTGTCTCATTCGGTAAAAAAAGACGCGAAAAGAGCTCTCTCCCAAAGCCGGCGATGCATTGGCGGTAGCCCGTCTGACTTATCGCTAGGTATAGATATAAAAAAAAATCATTTCAGGAACATCAATTTATTACAACTAACGATAAATTTTGTAGTGAAAACTTCTATAGCAACGTCGGGCATGATAAAATGCTTGAAAGCGCATCAGAGCCATATTTACGCTTAAAGAAGTATTGCAAAAGAGTCTATTACTACTTAACTAGTAAACTTAAATCGTGTTTGCTATTTACGAAAGATAGCGACTGTGGTTGTTTTTAATTATAAGTTTTCACTTCTTTGGACAGTCCCTATGACTGCCAATTAATTTTTATCTAAATAACTTAGTTGCTAACAGGCAGATAGCAGTTATGCCGGAGTGTTTAGAATATATTGAATATTGAAAATTGATAAGAATATTGAAAAGAATATGGGACCCTCTTGGATCCCGTACAGAAAATATAAACTAAATGAGTTTTATTGTTACCGGCCTTTTGAGAAAACAGGACGGAACTGGTTACAAATGATTATCATCAACTGCATACCCGTATTCTGCAACTATATATATACCTAATAACACATCATTTAAAATGTATCCGATAATAGTCTAAAAATTCTACTGACAGTTTGAAATGGATAGCTTACTGTTTGGAATTGCAACTGATATTATGTAAGTAGTTAACTTATATGAAATGAAATGATTAAGACCCTACAACAACATAATTAAGACCCTAACGGTATAGCAATATTTATGTACTAGCTGACCTGCGCAACTTCGTTTGCGTTGCATAAGAGAGACTGGATCAAATTTTCCCCCGTTTTTGCAACATTTTTTTGATAAAAAGTATCCTATGTCCTTGCCAATACCTCTAAAAATATGTGTACAAAGTTTCATGACAATCGGTGGAGTATTTTTGGCGAGAAAGCATAACAAACAAACTTACATTCACATTTCACATTAGTATAGATATACATATTTTGTCGGCGTGCGGAGCATTTATTCGCGATAACGATTTGGGGATGCCTAACACTATGTGATTCTTCTAAGGCCGCCATCCCACTTGCGTTTTTCAAGCGTTTTCTGAGCGTCAGTATTCTGCCGAAGAACGCATAGCGACAACGTCGCGTGCACGCGACGATATCGAGCGTCTCTGTGAGGCATTTATCGCAAGTATTTTAAAGAGATACTAGCTGAACCGGTGAACGTTGTTATGCCATATAAATAAAAAAAGCAAATATCGCTGTTAAAAATAGAGGTTAATCGTAAAAGGGAGAAAATAAGGTTGTATGTGTTTTAGTGCCACATCATTAAAAAAATAAAAAAAAAACAACATAATAAAAAAAATGTGGGGTGGAGCACCCTTATCACTTAGATGTATGAAAAATAAATCGCTTAAGACGTTTCGGAGGAGTATGGCAAGCAACACTGAGACGCGAAACTTCGATATATGTACATAAAGATACAGTTTCGGTTGCGCGAACGTCAGCTAAACACTGTCGCTAGTTAGTCGCTGGAAAAACGTCGCTGTGACGGTGGCCTAAAGATGTAAGATATGTTGATGGTCGCTACCGACGTTAGCAGTGATGTAATTTGTAACAACTTATCTAATAACTATGAGATAAGTTGTAAGTAAGTATTAATTACAGGAAAAGATGAGTATTAACCCTGTGTGACCTTCATTAGTGATATCAACCTAGTTGAAGTTCTGTTGTAATCGCATCTACTATTACTACGAATCAAACGTTAATGTTGCAAGTTAACGTTAAAATTGATTTCTTGGTATCTATAAACCATTTTAGTAATTATTACTATGACTTTGCCAACTGGTAGAACTCATGCTGTTCGACCGGGAAGGTACCACCGCCATCCTCAAAATCCCCCGTGAAGCAATTAATTGTGTTTTGGTCTGAAGAGGCGTGTTTGCCGGCTATACTTGAACGCGAGGCGAACATCTTAGTCCTCAAGGGCAGCAACGCATCTGTGGTCAACCTCCAATTGAATTGATGAACCAATTGAACTCGAGGATGATCACTAATGTCCATGGGCGGCAGTGATCACTTACCATCAGATGGACTGCATGCTCGTTTGCTACCTTAAGACGATAAAAAAAACTTCGCTGACCGTCTGTCAAAGGTCTTATTGAACCTTGATAAGTAGGATTAATTGAAATTTTCACAAAATATGTGAAACGATGGCCCGATTTGAACTACTTAGTTCCAGAAAAAGTTAGGTATATGGTACATCTCAGTTGATCATATCGCAATCTGTTTGTACAACCTTTAATGCGAGTCCGACTCGCAGTTGCCCTGTTTTGTATATACTTTTTTTCTGTTTAGGTTTAAGGCTCTTTCGAGAACCCGGTGTACAAGATTTTTTTAATAATTTATAGTTATTGCCTGTATTGTTTTTAGAAAAACAATCAACTGAAACATATATATATTTTGCAATTATGGTCAAATATTTTAAAGCATTTTTCTGTAAATCCCTGTATGAAATATTTATCAATTCCTTACATTAATATAAAAACGAAACTCTAAATAAAACACACACATATTCACGCCAAATCCCTAAATGCAAAAGGCAGAGAGTATCGAGTGCCAAACGGCATGAAATAAAACGTGTTTTTTTATATATTGTAGGCACTACAAAAGGAATGTTCACGCGTCCTCCGAATGGGCAAAGATTACTACAAAGTATTCCATGCTATCTATCTGGTTAATAATTACAATTAAAAAATATATCGCAATTTATTTCACTGAAAGAACTAAAGTAAACAACCAATTATTATTTATGTTATCTCGACCATTGTCTGGTGAGGTAAGCTTTTAAAATTACGCGACCTATATTGAACTCTGTTTGAGTGCCGTTTTGAAATCCTGGAGTCCGCTAAAAATTATTGTCATGAATCGATTGTTGTCCTTTTGGCTGACCTGTATCTCCTCTCGGAATTGGAACGTCAATCAAGGTAGTAGAAGTCGTGTAATTCAATAAAGAAGGTGCTTTCATTCACTTTCATAATCAATTACTCTGCGTGAAGCAAATTTTGTGTGTTCAGATTTTAGATAATAAACATGGTTGCTGGCTATACTTTCAAACGAGGCGAGTATCTTAGTCCTCAGGGATAACCTCAAATAGAATTGAATTGTATTTGGAGATGCATACTATAGTCCACTGACGGCAGTGACCACCTAACATCAAGTGGACCGCATGCTCGTTTGTTACCTTTATGCGAGTAGAAGTAATTATAGACGATTCATGGTTTCAGATTTTGACTTTAACTGCCTATAATCCCTAAAACTTAAACAAAGCTTTGATTTGTAAGTTATATTCATCACAACACATTGTCCATCTGCTGTTGCTCTCTTATCATGATGGGAAAGATACTAGCCTGGGCTTCCAATATTTCACGTGGGAGGTCCTTCCCGCGTGAAAGGTTGAATTATTGACTACTAGGCTGTCATTCGCAAAATTATTGTTACTGATATGATAGTTTATTATCTACGTAATATACTCATGTATGTTGTAACTGCATTTCTTGCACACCATAATTTTGTCATCTATGTATAATAAAATTTATTAAAACACAAAAACAACATACAACGTATGCCATAGCTGGTTCGCGCATTTTTATATGTTTTTTTATGCAGCCGTAGCGCCGCTCTGTAACCGGCCAGTAACTTTTTCCGCTTTCTAAAATTCGTTCTTTGTTGAATCGTAACTATTTAGTAAATTGCATTCGAATTTTCGGCTGGAGCTCTTCAAAGTGAGACCAAAACAGTTTTTTTTTATTAAGCTATCGTTAGCTCGATAGCTTCCATAATCACTGGGACAAAAATCGACTTACGCTTTTAATTTATAAAAATACTGGTCGTTTTCATACGATTAAAATAAATAAAAAATATTACTTCTTTTTAGAAAGAAGTACTAGGTTTTACATTATGAATAAGATTAAAATTCGGAATATTGTTCCCAGGTACAGTTTAGACGAGACGAGTCCGCCGAAGGAGGAAGCATCGCACTACGAGATCCTCAGCAAAGCGACGGAGATGGACGAGGAAGACATTCCAGAGGGCCTGGCCGAAGTGTAACCGTTCAGTAGAACTTAGTGAACTGTGACTGTGACAATCATGTTCTGTTTCTAGACAATACTTTGCCGCTGATGAATTTTAGTCAAATGTTTTATCTTGTACGTGCATATCCTGATACTCTGCCGAGAGATTTGTTGTATTTAAGTTTTTTAATGTAAAACTAATAAAATTATATAGATAACTTTTAATGGCTCTTTTTTTCTATAGCCGTAATTGGATGTTTGATAAGCGTTATCAAATTAATCTTCGCTTCACCACAATGTCACCGATAAATCGCAGATTAAAAGTAAACAAACTTTTATTATATACTTATAAACCAGTATCGAGTAGTTCTTAAACATTTTTCGTAAGACAATTCTTGCATACGCTATATTATATATATGTATATATGTTTTTGCGCTTGTATGTGTGTAGAGTAGTAGTGTTAGCCGATAAATAGACTAATAATATTTATGTATTTTTATTAAATAGGTAGGTACTTAACTTAAAACAATCATAATTTCTAACCATGAATTTCATTGACTATAAAAATTTCGTAGTCATACTTGTTTTTGCTTCCATCTGATGTACCATTAATGTTAATGATAATTCGTTTTGATAATGTATTTAAAGTCGTTGTCTCTACCCTATAATTAATGTTCTTCCTAAATAACATGTACAAAAAACAAACTCCATCCCCCTAAAGTTATGGATTTTTGATGAGTGAAATAATACGCAAGAAAAGATTAAAAATGACAAGACATGTCGCGTCTAACGATACTTTCATTCGGTTTGACGTGCTCTACGTCACGTTACGTGACAGCGCAAACTGGTTCATTTCGGTTTTACTCACTATATGCATATTGTACGCAAAAACATTTTTATGCAGATTTGACTATACAATGGTGTAAATTATATAATTTTTAGTGTAGGGCGGAAATTTTGTATCGCGCAGACTCAAGTACGAGGGCAAGCCCAAGACGGAACAAAATTTGTTTTTCGTTTTTCTATTGTGTATCTCTGCGTTTCGTTTTATGTCATTTTAATAAAATAAAATAGTAAAGGAGAAAATATTTTTTTCTACAGTCGCATAATATACCAAATGCGACTCGTACTAATTTGTACGTAAGAATTCCATCCTACCAAGTCAACCAACAGATGACCCACGAAAATAACTTAAGGTATTTTTTTTAATGATTTCATATTACTTCGCGACTAGGGGAAAACTAGCTTTAATTGGCCTATTTCAGTAATTGGCCAGATTCTCGTAAACCTTAATAATAATATTATTTCTTACAACAAACGCCACTTATTCTTGTGTAGTAAAATAATCTGCTCTAGTGTCTTATTTTTACCTTTTAATAACTACCGTAAATAGAAAATAACTCTTAAACTTATCATTTCGGACAATATAACTTCAATCCCTTTTTATTGTGATTTTAACGAATAATCTATTTATTTACTTAACTCGTAAAATTATGATTTTTATTCAGAAACTTTTTAACTGTGACGATCAAAGGTGTTTACCTAAGTTACTGGTTATATGACCTTATGTAATGCGCGTTTTTGTGAAAATTTCAAGTCTCCAAGCGAAATAATGAATTTGCTGATAAACGGTTCTTGCGTGAAGACCCCATTATATTATCTGTTTTATAGCGGTCATGGTAAAATGAACTTTGTAAAAATGTCTAGTATATATAGGTACCTGTTACGATTCAAGATATACGGCTTTGTAATAGATGAATAGACCAACTCCGTAATCGTAGAAATAGCTTTAAGTACCTTTAAGTAGGCAACCCTGCAAAAATACGTGTTATACACGATTTAGATGTAGGAGAAAGATATTTAATTTTTATAATTAAATAAAACGCACACTACCATAAATAAGTACATTATATATTTTAATTTTATTTTTAACCTAAAAATATGAATATAAATGATCTTGAACCCTATGTTTGGATTACAAATCGGACGTATCACAGAGATTATCTTATGGGGCACTTGGCACTCGAAGATCAATCAAATATCATATAAATAGCATTTGAATTTCTCAATTTCCAATAAAGAATAAGTACCTTCCTACTGATTTCCAATCGAAGATGCTTTTCGAAAAAAAAAATAATTTATACCTAAAACTATCGATAAAATAATCGGTTTTTATGAATAATTACTTTACTTTTGTGTTACTTCGTTATTTACATTTACTGATAACCCTTATTTATTCTGCTTCGATCAATTTTATCGATAATTATGCGTCGGTTTGAAACTTCAAAACTATAAAATTATAATTTACTAGCTGTGCCCGCGGCTCCGCCCGCTCCCCCCCTTTATGGGTTGAATTTTTATGGCCTAAAACACGGCCGGGAATCGTCTCGACAGATTAGTCAAGTTGGCATCAAAATCCGTTA
>DWNR01005212.1:0-10316 GCA_018250455.1 Polygonus leo
TTGCTTCCTTTATACGATAAAAGCGTTCCATTGAGCACATACATATTTCTGTCATCTGTATAATCCTTTTTTTTGTTTTGGTTTTTTTTCAGTGTTATTTGCTGGACTTATTCACGAAGCAAGTATTATGATCCTCAGAGGCATCTGCGGATCAATCGTACTTGAAGAGCAGTGATCACTTACCAACATGGAAACAGACAGATCATTGACACACTGATAGATTGCGGTGGAGCTCCTGTAGTTCAACCGGTGAGGTAACACCGCCATCCTCATAATCCTCGGTGAAGCAATTTTTGCGTTGGGAGAACCGTGGTTGCGAGATATACTTACGAACGAGCCGGACATCTTAACCCTCAGTGATAGAAACGCATCTGTCGTCTTTATTCGATAAAAAAAATGCTACTTTCATACAATAAAAAAAATATGAAATGGTTACGTAAAAGTGGAGTTTGGGCTGACGGACGAAGATAAGTGGTATATTTATAGGTACATATTGTTTAACTATTTTCAAATTGTACGCGGTCCATCGCTGCTATTGACGTGATTTACGCCCATGACAAAGATATAAACATGTAAATGAATGTTCGGCGACACGCGGGATGCGTCGCGACAGATTTATCGCCGCCACTCGGACGCGGCGATGTATGTCCTCTATATGTGTACTGCGGATATTTCGTGCTATGTATGTTTGCTTCTATATCGATTAAATGTAATATCAGAAACGGGACCAGACAGAAATCCAGGATAAAAAAAATATCCTATGTATTACTCTAAAATATGTGTATACCAAATTTCATCAAAATCCATATGGCCGTTTCAAGGTAGCGAGTGGAAAATGTTTATTATTCTTTTAATACCACTTTTATTCTATGCGGCTTACCAAGATGAAACGCACATAAGATTTTAATTTACACCATTAAAATTGCAACAGTGTGAACTGCAACCAATTTTGTGCTTTAGTATTAGCGTGGTGCGCGTACAAACATACAGACACAAAAATTTCGGTGAAAAGCGGGATGTATCGCGACAGATTTATTGCCGTCACTCGGACGCGGTGATGTATGTCCTCTAAATGTATACTGCGGACGTTTGGTGCTATGTATATGCGTTTATATATAAACTAGCTTCTGTCCGCAACTTCGTCTATACCAAAGAATCAATGAATATGGGGCTTAATATCTGTTAATGAAGGTTGTAAACTATGTATATGCAAAATGTCATCCAAATTCATTCAGCCGTTTTTAGGCAGCGTGTCGATTTTTTAGTATTCTTTATAACTTCGCCTCTATGAAGCTAATCAGGATGAAACGCACATCAAATTTAAAGTTAAAACATAAGTAATACAACGGTGAAAACCGTATTCAATTTCATGCAATATTTTTTGCGCGATGCGTGTAAAACTCAGACACAGAATATTCAGCGACACGCGGGATGCGTCGCGACAGATTTATCGCCACCACTCGGACGCGGCGATTTGTGTCTTTTATATGTATACTGCGGACGTTTGGTGCCATATATATATTTTAATACTAGCTGACCCCGCAAACGTTGTTCTGTCATTTTGGACAATTTACATAATATCTTTAAAAATGTAGCCTATATTTTATTCTGATGCATACGCTATATTATTGTAAAGTTTCATTAAATTCCATTCAGTAGTTTTTACGTGAAACACTAACAAACATCCATACTTACAAACTTTCGCGTTTATAATAGTATTTGTTATAATAGTATTAGTATGATATACGAACTTTTGTCCGAGACTTGCGTCGAATTTGAGACAGATTTAGAGTAGATTGTAGATAGGTCCGTAGAGGAACCCAGAATAAAAATTGTCCCTTGTGTAAACGATTGTCCCTTGTGTGTCCTAGGTTGTAAACGATTCGTATATTAAATAGCATTCTAATCTATTGGTCTTTTTTATTTAGCGTATTAAAAATGTTCATTATTCTTTATAATTATTTCTAGATGGTGTATCAAGATAAAACATACATTAGAATTCAGGTAAGACTAATATCAATACAACGGTGTACACCGCATTTGATTTGGTGGAATAGTTTTTCCGTGAGGCGCAGACAAACACACAGATAATAAATGTTCGGCGACAAGCGGGATGCGTCGCGACAGATTTATCGTCACCGCTCGGACACGATGTATGTCCTCTATATGTTTACTGCAGATGTTTGGTGTCATATATGTATGTTATTTCTTTAGTCTTAAGGTAGCAGGAGAGCATGCAGTCCACCTGATTGTAAGTGGTCACTGCCGCCCATGGACCCGGAGTACATTGAGTAATCATCCCCGAGTACGATTAAATCGTACTTGAGGTTGACCATACGCATGAGGATGCGTTGCTACACTTGAGGACTAAGATGTTCGCCTCGCGTTAAAGTATAGCCGGCAACCACGCCTCTCCAAATCAAAACACAATAAATTGCTTCAAACATAACTATATATTGATCAACTAGGAGAACCTAGTGAAGATAGTTATATATTTCGACTTCACTTCTAGGTCTAGGGAGAAATATCATATATTTCTGTATAGCCGTTTTTGGGCTGTGTTGACATTTTTATTATTCTCTACAATTTTGTTTCTAGGAGGAAATACTGAGTACATGTGACATTATAGGTTAGACGTTATCAATACAACTGTGTATACTGTATCATTGGTAACTTAGTTTTTTGTGATGCGCATATTAACAGAAAGAAAATGTTCAACGCGATAAGTACTTGTCTGCCAGATTTACATATTATTATCAATTTTCAATGAAACTGTGAACTTTTTGTATGTAGACAAGAGCATATAAATCAATACTTTATGAAAAGAAACAATGAATTCTAAGCTCAAACATAAATTACACGCTCAAACATAAACCTAGTTTCAATGCCAACTGTGTGACCTTAACATTTTACGCTGAAATCGTTACCAAAAACATTTATATCTCTCAGCAAATGTATGAATGCTGGGAATTTTCGTTTAGAGGAGACGTTACGGAGTAATAGTTGTGGAAAGTTATATAAAAGATCCCTCAAGAGTCGGAAGCCTCTGTCAGGCGCCGACAACTTGGAGAGGCCTTTTGTATCACCACACATTGGAGCTGGCTCCGAACGTACAGCCGCGTGCAGAAGTGCTTCGAGATATGAATAAATGTGAATCAAATAAATAAATTCGGTTTCTGAACTTGTTGCTGGAACATCATGTTCGGTTGCTATAAAGCGTAGAATAAGCTAAAAAGTAGATTTTAAATCATAATTGATTTTGAAATTTAAATTAAATGGTTAAATATATGTGCAGCGGACTAATGTCTTAAGCTTTTTCATTCTCATTGGTGATCCTTACTCAGAATTGAGATAATAATAAGTTGTAACGACGAACAATGAAATGGTGTTTCAATAATGGTTGTTCGTCGGTAATTTATTTACGCAGATTTATATTTAAAAGAAAACGCGGTCTTACCGGATCCGGATACGAGTATATAATTATAAAAATAACACTACAGATAAATAGACAACAGTAAAATGAAATATATCCTTACGATACTATTAGAAAATTGCAAGTATTTTGTTAATCAATTCACAAACACTCAAATATCTCTTCATGTAAGTTTCTTGCAATATTTATGAAAACTATAATACATTCAGTTTTGCAATATTGTAAATGCGACCGGTAATAATGATAAAATCTTCCCAGAGCCATTATCAAACATTGGATGTAGTTTTGAAAGGCCCCCCTTCGCTCGGAAGTCTCTGTCAGACGCCGACGACTTGAAGAGGCGTTTTGTTGAACACATTCGAGCTGCCTCCTGCTGTACAGTCGCCCATAGAAATGTTAGTGGTGATAGGAATAACATTGTTGTTGTTGTTGAAGTTTTTAGTGTACAATTTGCTCGCTTTGTTGAAATTTTATGAGGAACGGATTTTTTTACTCAATTTTAGGTTTCTATTTGCGAATTTATGTGCAGGTTGCGGAGGTTGAGTAGATTTTTTATATTGTTTTAAGAAGGTTTGTTGTTATATGTTTTTTCACAGAAAGTCTACACATCATTTTTTGACAATAATTTGTGTTTAATTGTATATTCAAACGTGTATTCTCTTTAATTGTATAGAATGCTTGTATATGATTTTATATAGTAAAAAAACCCACGTATAAATTCGTCAATGCTTTCAATCTGTCTCAATCTGTCTGTATAAATTAATGTTTGAATTTAAATGGAAATTCCACGTAATAGTTTTACAAGCTATAATTACAATTTACAATTACAATATATATACCTGAAAATACAAAATATTAATATCAATCAATTTTACTAAACATACCCATACCATACATAATAAGAAATAATGGCATTGATTGAAAGGACATTTATAGAAAAACATTCAAAAAGTCACATATCTGTTATAATTTGTTTACATTTTGTAAAATATGTACCTACTACCACACTGTTACGACCTAATGTTGCCGTGTGATAGATAGACAGACGAACAGCGAAGTCTTACATATAAGACCTTAATATTACGCCGCCTGGTGTAACCCTATCCATTACATACATCATTCATTAATATAAATCAGCTTATTTTAACTCCCCTGGTTATTGTCAATTTTGCCACGAAATTAAATAAGAACTCAATTAGTGTAGTGTATAAAACTTTATTGTGTTATTTCATGCATATAAAACTACAATAGAACTGTGCAAGCAGAAATAATCGTAAGAAAATAATGCATTCGCTGGCCGGTTTTAATAGAGGCAATATTTTCCGAAACCGCGCCATGTTTTAAAACAATAAATCCAAAGCTATGCTCTTGCGACACTCGCGCAAAAAATTACACGGAAATTTGCAAGCTGGTACTTAAAAATGTCGTGTTGGTACGGTTGAAAGGTGATTTTTAAGCAGTAGCGTGCGCTATGCCAGCCCAACATAAAGTTTGTCACAACATGCCGTGACATGTCGCAATAAATTTTATTTGGTGTTACAATAAAATTAGGCGCAACTTTTCAAGACGACTGTACCGGGGATTGTTAGGAATTGTCTAGTACATTTTCACTTGATGAAATAAATTTGAACGATATTTTCTCGTGTTCATAACGTTTTAACCTTTCAATTAAATATTTTGTTATTTGTTTTTCTGTTCTCTCTTCTTCTTCTTCAGTAAAGGTCTCTGTCAACTATGCTGTTTCATACTATGAACTGGTCGGTTGTTTATAGCAGATGTAAGAATCTGCATTCGGTTCGCTCAGTGCGGTAATAGCTAAAACGATTTGAGTTTACTCGTCAAATAGCTATAGATTATTTTGCGATACCTTAAGCCTAAATATGGCGCGCTTTCAAGCTATTTGCCCTGCCCATTGTTGCTATAAAAGTTTTCACTTCAAAAGTCGCCATGTCATAAATCCTTTGGACAACTTTGTCCGCAGTACCACCACAAACGCAAGATTAATTTCAGGGGTTGTGATAATTTACGGTAAAGTTATAATTGAAGCTTGTGTAACCGTCAGTCATTAGGTAACCACAAATGCGTTGTGTATGAGGCGCTGTGATCTGGGACATGTATGATTTTGATACTCATTTAACCCGGAGGTAGAACTCATTTAGTTCGACCAGGGAGGTACCATCGCCACCCTCATAATTTTCTGTGAAGTAATTTATTGTGTTTCGGTTTGGAGAGGTGTGGTTGCAGTCCTCAGGGGTAGAAACGCATCTGTGGTCAATCTCAAGTACGATTTTTTCGTACTCGGGGATGATCACAAATGTTCATGGGCGGTAGTGACCACTTACTTAGGTGGACTGCATGCCCGTTTGCTGCCTTAAGAAATAAAAAAAAATCAAAATCACTGACGTGAACTCCTTTTATTTTACACAAAAACCACTATGTCATAAATCCTTTGGACAACTTTGTCCGCAGTACCACCACAAAAGCAAGAGTAATTTCAGTGGTTGTGATAATTTACGGTGAAGTTATAATTGAAGCTTGTGTAACCGCCAGTCATTAGGTAACCGCAAATGCGTTGTGTTCTGGGACATGTATGATTTTGATACTCATCTCCCCGGTAGAACTCATTTAGTTCTACCGGGGAGGTACCACCGCCACCCTCATAATTTTCTGTGAAGTAATTTATTGTGTTTCGGTTTGGAGAGACGAGGTTGCCGGCTATGATCTGGGAAATGTATCATTTTGATACTCATTTAGATAGGTAGGTATGTAGGTAGGTAGTTAGGTAGGTAATAAGTGGATACCTTTATCTGTAAGAGATTAAACTGTATTGTTCGGGACGATAACATCATCGCATGGTTATAAAAGGGGTCTCATCGCAGTTGTAATAGGTTGCCAGGTGGTAGAAATCATTTAGTTCGACCGGGGAGGTATCACCAACAGCTTCATAATCCTCCGTGAAGCAATTATTGGGTTTCAGTTTGGAGAGGCGTGGTTGCCGGCTACACTTATACTCGTATACGAGGCGAACATCTTAGTCCTCAGGGGTGATTCAATTCAGGTATGATTCAATCGTACTTGGGGATGATTTCTGATGTACATGGACGGCAGTCACCACTTGTCATCAAGTGGACTGCATGCTCGTTTGCTTCCTTCATTTAATAAAAAAGTAAGTAATCTATCTATATATATAAAAGGCAAAACTGATTAACTGTGTGACATATCAACGCACAGCCGAAACCACTGTACCTAGAAACTTGAAATTTCGTACAGGAAAAGTTCCTTTCATTATCTAAGTGAGCACTAAGAATGGATCTTTTGAAATTCTACCTCCAAAGGGTTTTCGACTTCTACGCGGACTAAGTCGCGAACAAAAGCTAGTATTAAAAAAAAAGTATTTTACAAGAGCTCTCCTTCAAAGCCGGCAATGCATTGGCGATTCCTCTGGTGTTGCAAATGTCCATGGGCGACGATGAACCCTATACCATCAGGTGTCCCGTCTGCCTTATTGCTAGGTTAAAAAAAAACTATATAATTGGTGACGATCGCAGTTCTTAGGAGTACATTTTGTATTCGATTTCTAATAAGGCTGAGACCTCCTTGGCAGGTGGTATAAGTTGTGTAGTTTCTCAACCTCAGCTACGATTCAAACGTACTTTGGTTTTTAACACGTTTTTTACCACTTAAAGGTAGCAAACGATCATCTAATCCACCTGATGGTAAGTGGTCACTGCCACCCATGGATATAAGTAAGCAGCCCTGAGTACGACTGAATAGTCCTTGAGGTTGATCACAAATGCGTTGCTACCCTTGAGGGCTAAGATGGTTGCCTCGAGTTTAAGTATAGCCGGGAACCATACTTCTCCAAATCGAAACACAATAAATTGCTTCACAGCGGATTATGAAGGTGGCAGTGGTGTTTCCTCGATCGAACTACGTGAGTTCTTCTACGTGAGTTGTCATTATTTATGAGCGACAGTGATTACCACTCATCAGGTAGTCTGCACGCCCACTTGCTACCTTTATACGATAAAAATACACGTCGATGCTTATGGCACCTGGGACAAATCGTGAAAGGATTCTACATTGAAATATGTTATTCATCAAATAGATTTTCACTATATAGAATGTATACTGAATGTCCCCGTACTTGTTTGTTCGACTCAACAGCACTAAAAACAAACTCAACAGAGTTGTACCGATATCCGAATATCGTGCACGAATAGGCTGAGGAAAACAAATGTTGGCGGAGGCTTCAACGAAATAACAATCTGTCGCACACACAAACAAACAAACATTTGCGCAGTATCGCGTGCGTTCAAACAAACACTGTGTAAAACCCAAAGTGTTTCGGGTTTTGAGTGTGTAGATTGTTTTCCCTTTAGGGAGTAATAATAGGTTTTCGTTAAAGCTGATCTATGTTTGTTGTACATTATTTTGTTAAGATGTTTGTATTAATCTATTTTAGAATTCTGTACGTCTTAATCTATCTGTATTCTATTACAATGCTGCCTAATTCAATAGCACAAATAATATACCAAAAAGATATATTTTGGTATATTATTTGTGCTATTAAATTAGGTCATTCTTATAGTCTTAGGTTTGCTTATGGATGTGGCAGCTTACCCGGGGAAAACTATTAAACGTTAGTAATACGAGTAGTACCAGCAAGCATAGGATATAATCTAAGACGCGTCATCAATTTCATTTAACGATTGAACCATTACCTAAAGTGGTAATAGAAAACACACTTATAAAGATATAAGTTAGTTTTATATAAATTATATTATTCCCTTTGACACCATAACAAACTGTAGGTCAATAGAAAATCTCTCCACGAAGCCTCAAAGCTATTATATAAATAATCCACCCCCATTGACGTCACGATCTATGGCGACTTGGATAATAATTGATAGGCTTTACACACTCTTATGTCAACGGCACACGGCATAAATTACTTTGACATGTGTAACTACTCTTAAAATGCAAATTTGTGTAAACCGCGACCTTATTACTGCCGCATAAGGCTTAAAGTTATATTTTTGTAGCCCTTATCCCATAGTCAAAAGGTTTGCAAAACATTTTTATGAATGCAGTAGTTTACATTCTTATTACGGGGTGTTAAGGTTGAGTTTTCAGTGAAGGGTGTTTTGGGTGAGGTGAATGAACTGCTGATCCACGTGGTGCCTGCAATTGCGCAGTTTTGAAGACCCCTGCAGTGGGTTACGGCGTAGATCAGTATATAGGGTAGGGTGAAGTCACCAATTTTCGACAAGAAACATTTAGGTTGCAAAACAACATGTTTTTAGTGGCAATTGACTATAATAGATCAATTTGTATGAATTTGAAGTAGGAGGGTAAATGTATCAGGACAATATACATGATAGATCATCAAATCCATTTTGGATAGATAGACGTGAAAAAAATGCCGAGCAACGTTTATTTAATTTGGGGTGTTATTTCCAATATTTCCATTCGTGCTCAATACGTATGGAATATCTATATAAACAAATAAAATTGGAGTGTCTGTTTGTAAAATAAAAAAAAAACTGCTTTTTACTAAATGCCTATGTATGTAGGTATACATGGTACATATACCAAAATAACATTTTTTACAATTTTTGTCGTCTGTCTGTTTGTTCCGTTTAGATATTGTACGTAGATGCTCTTTTCACAGACTCACATCCTTACACATCATCACAAAGTTATCTTAGAGAGACACATATAGAAATGTACATTTCTATATAATAACCTTTTTTGATAACACACATAAAAAATATAATGATGTAGGACATCATTATATTTCTACAAATATTTTAGTAATGTTTGACAATGTAGAGTTCTGATTTCAATGAAAATGTTCTCGGCAAACATACATACAAAGACAAATATACAATACAAGGGTAAAGAGAAATGATTTATATGAAACTAGACTTTAGCTCCCGGCATTTTATGAGCAAAATAACAGGTTACTCCATTACTTAGCTACTAAGCTCCACAATAGGATTCCCCATGTCGTGCGTGTCATGGACACACACAAGAGGACTACAGGTACACCCTGACCCAGTATTCGGGAATCGAATCCAGGACACACTGCATGGGAACCGATATAGTGACCTATGAGCCTAGGGGGTCGTAATTTTATAAAGTTATCATATTCATAGGATTGTCAAAGTAAAATATGATTACATGTTCCCATATTATTTTATCATCCATTTTTATGGTAAGTGGGAGATTTTATATGGGTCGACCAGACAGGCCAGGTGTTAGAACTCGTGTAGTTCGACCGGGGAGGTAGCACCACCACTTTCATAATCCTCTGTAAATCAATTCTTGTATTTCGGTTTGGAAAGGCGTGGTTGCCGTCTAAACTTATGCACGAGGCGAACATCTTAGTCCTTAGGGGTAGGAAGGTATTTGTGCTTGAGAATGTTGACTGATGTCCATGGGCGACAGTGACCACTTATCATCAGGTGGACTGCATGCTCGTTTGCTATCTTTATACGATAAAAAAGATAAGTACCACTGCTAGTCTCATAATCCTCTTGCAGCAATTCTTGCGTTGTTAAACAGGTATAGTAGCTATAGTTAAATAAGAGGTCAACAACATTAACACAGACAGTTGCATTATGATTTTATTATATCAGCGCATAAATTGGAGATACAAATATGAAGTTGAAGCTTATTCTCTCGCTATAATATTAAAATAGAATAACGATGGCAATAATTGGGTTCAAACGGAGTATTCACGAATATGTCTCTAATGATGTATTCTGTGTAGAGGTTATAAACCTTACAATAATACTATATAACTAGCTTTTGCTTGCGACTTCGTCCGCGTAAAAGTCGAAAACCCCTTGGGGGTAGAATTTCGAAAAATCCTTTC
>DWNR01005213.1:0-10315 GCA_018250455.1 Polygonus leo
TTGCTTCACGGAGGATTATGAGGGTGGCGGTGGTACCTCCCCGGTCGAACTACATGAGTTCTACCACCTGGCGACCTAGCTCGGTAGCTATTTCTGCTACAGCACTCACGATTCGTAACGCAACTTGATCGATTTTGCCCCATGAAAGTTTATACGTCCGTCAGATTTCATTGTCTATACATTTCAAAGCGCGGACAGCACGGTTTCCGTATCTACTGCCAACAGTTGGTGTTGAAAGTTAAATGATAGATGACTTGTGGAATGCGTTGTATTATCATATGATAGATGACTTGTGGAATGCGTTGTATTATCTGTATGTGGTAGAACTAATAGTAATGTAGTGTAGGTGGTAGAATTTACGTAGTTCGACCGGGAAAGGTCGCCGTGGTACCCTCGGGGTACACTTTATTGTGTTTTGATTTAGAGAGGCGTAGTTACCGGTTATACTTACACACGAGGCGAACATCGTAGTACTCAAGGATAGCAACGCATCTGTGGTCAACCTCAAGAACAATTCAATCGTACTTTTCTAATGTCTATGGGCGGCAGTGACCACTTACCATCTGGTGGATTACCGATGGTAAGTGGCAGTGCCAGTGGTAACTGGCATTTCCGTTTGCTAATTTTACACGAAAAAAAGATAGTTTATACAATAGAACATATTAAAAAGTTTCGTATGTTTATTTTTGTATTGATGCAGTCTTTGGCCATTCATTATGTGAAACATTCAACCTGTTACGGTTCAGAAGATACAACCCTGTGGATAAACGGGCCACCGGACGAACAGCGGAAACATGGTAATAGCACTCCGTTAGCACCCTTTGCGTAAGGACCCCAAAAAGTTGCCATTAGACATACCATTAGTAAAAGGCAATTAATTACACATAAGATAACGCATTATGAAATAACTGGTTGTCACGAAAAGAAAAAGTGTTTACATAACTGTATCATGAACAGTATGTCCGTATGTACGTTATATGTCATGTTGTGCAACTAATTCGAAATTTGAGGGCTGGTCAATAGCTAATGACATGTCATGAATAATTTTGAAATATATTTTCAAAAATTCAAACCGGTCTTGAGATTAGCTTGCGCAATGAGGACAGCTAGTAATGAATATCTTTTTTATATGTGTATCAAGAAAACTAATTAGCTTTAATTTTAATCATTCCAAAGCAACGAAATGTTTCGTAAACGAGATTATGTATAAAATAATGTAAATATTTTTCTTTCAACGATTTTTAAAATTGTATTTAATTCTTTAGGAACCTTTCCAAACGGAAAATTTAAGATTAAATTAGATTACATTATTTATACATTATTTCAATATAAATAATGTATTTTACATTTACAATAATACATGCATGTACCAGTGAATCAAATTCAATTTACCGTTTTTTATGTAATTGGTTTTTATCACGCTACTTAATAATAAAAGACTAGCTGATCTGGCGAACGTTGTTCTGCCATATAAAACATAAATTTCCCCCGTTTTTGCAATATTTTTCATTGATACTCAGCTCCTATTGGTAATAACGTCAAATTTTCTATGGTGTGGTTATAATATTAGTGTGGATATTGCATGTAAAACTAAGCGGCGGACTAAATCTTTCCATATCTAAAATATAAGTACTCATTCTCAATTACCATATAAAGTGTAACGTTTATTTTCAGCCCTCGCGTAGTGTTAATTCCTGAAAACAATTCAAAAGTAACATAAAATTCCGAAATATTCCGAAAAATGTAAACTCATGCGTGACACCATGTTTTAATCCTCCCATTTGAGTGTCATCTCGAAAACACAATACGAGTTATGCCCGCGGCATAAATAAAAGGCTATCGGTTTTCAGAAATGCTCGAATGCCCAATTCATACGTAAATGTACGAAATCTGCAATTCATTTTGCAGCAACGAACGTCTGTGGTAAATATTTTAGTTGGTTATGCAAAGGTTGTACTTTTTATTTACAATACATCCTTTTCAGAAATAGCGTAAAATACACAATATTTTTTAAATGAAAATGGTTAATATTTTTTTATTTGTATTTTTTAACTTTATCGGAATTTTAGGGATTAGTTATAGACTAAATATGATTCATAGCGTTCCGCGTGATCCGGAGCTTAATGGGTTAATACTAACTATAATATTAATGACTTAAATTTGGACCAATATGATTTTTAATCATACTTACTAACACATTACAGTAGTGTTAATACGTCATGGCCGTTCAGACGACGAACATAATATCTGACATGTATTTAATTTGATGGCCGTGGTCAGTATTGATGATCACTTAATATCAGGTCTTAATATCCGAATGCTCTAGAATTTAAGAACTTGCGAAGCATTCACTAATTCCACTTTGAAAACATGTACTGTGGTAGCGTTAAATTAATTAAAAGAAATTTATTAAGTTAAAATTCTTCAAATGTACAAATATGTATTAAATTTATCAAGTTGTTAAAGGAGATTGATCACGGAATTTAGACCAATAGTGACATTTTTCCTTATTTGGTCGTATTTATGTATAAATTTACCGATAAAAATCGACTCTGAAATGAATCTCATTACAAAATCCTACTACAGTATTAATTAATATTTAAATGATTAGTATGCTTGATGTCATACTACTTCACAATAATGTAACATTGTGATATCAGTTTTTATTTAAAGATACTCGTACATAAGCACACCTATGAACTTCCTTGCCACGTCTTCTCCTTTGAGAATCTTTCGAAGCGATAGTAGTTTTCTTGATATTCAAAACGAGACTGAAAGTAACTAAATTCGAATAAAAGACTTTCGATTTAAAAGTATTGAACGGAATATATAATTTAAAATAACGAGGTATAAGTTTAGATTTATCAGCATGCAGTCAGTCAGTACAACCATCGTCCCCAAACTATGAAAAACTCTCAATTTCAATCCAAATGCATTTACAAAATTCTTCTATTAAACAATTCATTATTCGTTACCAAATAATTTACTTTTTAGTCTACTACTTAATGTACTTTTTATACTTTAGCACGGAATAACAAATAATATACAGTTTAGTATAATTAACAATCTATTCTATTACTACCAAAGCGATATGTGATGAAAAACACAACGTGGGAGGCCGATTACTCTACAAGTACGTTACTCTGCATGTTGCAATAAAAATCCATTCATTAATCGCAGTAATAGATCAATGAGGTGAAATGTAAATAGCCTTCGGATTGCTACATTATGTGCAGCATGGCAGACCACAAAATTAGCTGTTATATCGGTATGCGGATCAATTATGGCCGCCGGTGGTTCCCGAAGCGTGGTCAACTACCACACACAGCGATTTGTACTCGCAACTGCAATCGCTAAAGTCAACATTATATTCGAATACATTTGTCACTGACGCTTAAAAAGTGAAGAAATAAATAAACATAATCAAGATATATTTTTTTATCGTATAAAGGTAGCAAACGACCATGCAGTCCACCTGATGGTAAGTGGCCACTGCCGCCCATGACATCAGTAATCATCCCCAAGTATAATTAAATGATACTAAGGACTAAGATGCTCGCCTCGTGTATAAGTGTAGCTGGCAACCACACTTCTCCAAATCGAAACACAATAATTGCTTCACAGAGGATGACTAAACGAGTTCTACCACCTGAATATATTTGTATATAAAACCAAACAGTGATGTGGTTGAGTGTTAGTGGTTGAAATTTCGACCTTTCGCACGAGGAACGGGTTCGAATCCCAGCACTCACCTCTAATTTTTCAAATTATCGTGAGGAAACCTTCATGTCTAACATTAAAAAAATTGTCTAAGGTGTGTGATCTACCAATTTGCACAGCGCCAGCGCCGTAGACTATGGCCTAAGTCCTTCTCATTGTGAGAGGACACTCGTGCCCAACAGTGATCATGAATATACCTAATGAATGTAAGTTGCAGTAAGTATAATAAATGATAGTGAATCGACTTTGAGCGCGCCGTAGTCTAATTTAGCGTGGAATAAAAAGGCGGACCTCTAGAAGGAAAAGACTTCCTCAGCTCTTTATAAAAAATGAATATCCACAAAAAAAACTCTATGTATGTCTAAGCTAATTTGTGTGTTAGTGGTCCACTCTCAAGTCTGACTATAAGGAAAAAGAGCGGCAACTTTAGGCGGAGCGGAGTCTTAAGGAAAAAAGTAGATTAGATGAAATAATAGAAAGTAAGGTAGATTTTGTTATGCAATATATATTATCCCTCAGAGTCGTAAAATATTGTTAAAAAAATAGTTGTATAAACGAGTCAATGTACACAAACGATTGTTAAAAATAAAAATGTATTTCATACGTTCTGTGCGCTCTAGAAAATGGAGTTGTATAAATTAATGTTCGTGTTAAGTTAATATTGATTTTAGTTGATTTTGCTTTTTGTTGAGCCTACAGTTCACAGTGATGGTCACCGAAGCACGTGGACTTCATCATTTGCATGAAGGTCATTCAGCTCACTTGATGGTAAGTGTAAGATGATACGTGTGAGGTCGAAAGTGTAAGATGATCTACTGATACAGCGGTACTCCGCCTTCGAACGTTAGTAATCATCCCCAAGTACGTTGTTGAATCGTGCCTGAAGTTGACTACAGATAAGTTGCTATCCCTAAAGACTAAGATTTTCGCCTCGTCTATAGCTATAGCTGGCCACCACGCCTCTCTAAAACCAACACAAACTTCACCGAAAATTATGAAGGAGGCGGAGGTCGGTCGAACTGCACAAGTTCTATGACCTGACTAATTTGCCGACTCATTATAGACTCATATCATATCCTCCCTATCATTATGGACATAAATACTTATACTTATAGTTAAATTGCATCTAGTACGCATATATCGGATGTAAATTACAATATCCTTTTCTTAGGATATTCAATTGTACAGACATAATTGACGAGTGCAAGTTTTGCATACTCATTCGCGTGTGACTATTAATTACGCATAAACTACTTCCGAACACTCAACGTTAAGAATGGATGCGGTATAAATTAGGTATTTTATGTTTTGTGGTTTTGTATTTACCGGGTATACTTACACGCAAGACAAACATCTGGATCGTCAAGGGTAGAAACGTATCTGTGGTAAACCTCATGTATAATAAAGTCCTACTTGGTGTTCACTACAAATCTTGATGGGTGGCTATAACCACTTATTATCAATTAAAATCACAAATCGAAATCAAAATATTTTATTCAAATTAGACACAGAGAGAATTATTTTTGAAAGTAAAAAAGCTACTACCGTTTCCGAGGTGTTTGCTTATGAAAAAGTCCTTAAAATTAGGATTTTGGAGTCCTTTGAATAATGCAGTTGTTGTGGGTGTCATAATTATTATTTAAAAGATGCAATTATCTTTCACTACCAATTGGCAAGAAACATAATTGTTTAAATTTTAACATCATATTGTTAAAATTTATTACAACTGTACAGACAGTATATACAAAAATGACTATAATGACTTGCATAGTTTTTTGGATCGGCGAAATTAGCGATCTACATACCTATAGAAAAATCTTTACTTTACTGCAAAGCGAGTTGATCTAACCCTAAGTGCATGCATCATACCTTTCGTACTTATAACTCGACCTGATAATCTTGATTGATCAAAACAAAAATAGAAAAACTATCATTTGTCGCATGGACATATTTTTAATACAGAACATTTAACATTAAAAAATCACATCCATCTACATTGTAAATCAATGTAGATGGATTGTTGCTGATTAGAATGTGCAACTGCCCAACACACATAATTAAGTTACGCGTAAACAAATAGAGATAACGTGTTACGAATTCACGGGGAAATAATAACATTAGCATTCTTATTGAGTACTGCTTCGTTAGTTCAATTACATATCGCAACTAATTAAAACATACATCATCGGCTTGGGTAATAAATTTTACACTTTACATAAATCACCTTACAAATTGCAAGTCTTTTGAGCAACAACCAAGACCTGCCCTCTTTCATTAAAAACCTAGAACATATAATCAAATCAGCTAATTACTTGCAAAAAAGTGCCCGAAGGCGGCGACTTCATACGATAAAATAGTTTCTACTAATCAAAAAGTTTATTTTAGTAATACATTTTGTTGCTCCAATTTTGGGAATACGTTGATTGGCACTGATAAGAAATTTATTGACTTAAATGGAGACAGTTGCATTAATTTATTTGCATACAAAATACACAGCTACATTTGGACATATTCGTTACAAATCCTTATCGTTCCACCGCTGGAGGAGACCCATGTTCCTTTCACAAGGATAAGGACTATACTTTGCCTCACTGACTTCACGTACCCTTGATACAATGTAAGAAATTTTAACTGGATTATCACATAAATTAAATTTTGAATCTTAAATCCAAAAGCGTATCATTCGAAAGTTAAGCAACCACTCACTCTAGAGTTATAAATGGTCATTCACAAGTCCAAAGAAATGTAACCAACTACAAATTACAAACAATCCCTATTTGGGGCTAGACATTGCGTTTACGACGCCTGAGAACTAAGTTAGAATGTCTTTCGTCGTCTCATTAGTGTATCTGCCTTATTTTTATTTTTATTCATAGGATAGTGGAAGTGGTAAAGGGAAACCGCCGCCCGTGAACACCCTGAGGACCTGAGGATTCTTAGGATGGACGAAGATGTGACGGTAATATCCTCACCTATTATGTAAGTAAATCTAGTTTAACATGAAGAAATACATTTGCAACCGTAAGGAGTTCTAGTCATTAAATAATGTTTCACACTTGAATGCTATTGTACTTGCTTTCATTTCATTCATTACTTTGCAACATTGTTTCAATACTACTGCCATGTACATACATAGTATTTGCATTACGTGGCGCAATGATTTGTTGATGATTACTCTCTTTGCAATTGACAACTTGTGCTTAGCTTTCACGCATTAGAAAACATGTGAATGTATGTAATAAGTTCGTAATGTAGGTACTTATTTTTATTTCTATCTCGATATTTATCTATACAATACGCGCCTGGTGGTAGAATTCGTGTAGTTATACCGGGGAGGTAACGTCACCCTCATAATCCTCCGTGAAGTAATTATTTTGTGGTTTTGTGTTAACCGGGTATACATACACGCAAGACAAACATCTTGATCGTCAAGGGTAGAAACGTATCTGTGGTCAACCGTGTATAATAAAGTCCTACTTGGTGTTCACTACAAATCTCGATGGGTGGCCGTAACCACTTATCATCAGTTAAAATCAAAAATCGAAATCATAATATTTTCTCCAAAAGCAGATTCATAGAGATTTTTTTTTAAAGTAAAAAAACAACTGCCGTTTCCAAGGTGTTTGGTTATGAAGAAAACAGCGAAACAAACTCCACGAAGCTGGAGATACACTATTGCCTCAGACCATGCGTTATCATTGAAGTAATCAATTGTTTTATACTACTCTTTTTTACATAGCGTTTTCCTTAGGTATTACTTGTTTGAACTATTTTCTGATAGACTAGTAATATAGTCTGGCAATCGACGCATACTCAGTTCAGTTCAGTTCTTTGTTAGTTTGGCTCCATCGTTTCGACGCATACTCGTTCGCTACCATTACGCGATTAAACAACTTAAATTCTATAATTTTAACTAACACTTATACAAACAAGTTATTTTATTATTACGAGTAGTTATTACTAAAAAAACGGACACGCAGATTTGATCAAAATTTCCAATCTAACCTTTCTGTTGGCGTTTATAAGAAGTAATACTAACTGTCCTTCTTGTACGTCTTTAATGTAACTGGTGTGGAAGGAAATTTCTATTATATTATACTTAATCTTCATAAAATACTCATGATGACATTTACATATGTAACAGAATTCATTCTATAAGTCCGTTAGGTAAATTTATTCTAATTCATTTCGATTATGTCATTGGCTCATTGGTAACTCAGAAATCAATATTAAAAGGTGTTACTATAATGTATTTCCATTTATAATTACTAGCAACTAATTAAATTACTTCGCAATGCTACTTTATAAAGTAATGGATATTTATTGTGACATTAGACTTTTGCTAGTATTACATAACTTTTAATCGATTCATTAAAAAAGTAGATTAATTCTAAGTTACAAATCGTAGATTATTACAATGGAGATTACGTCTGGGTGGACATAGTGGGTTATGCCAGGTGGTGGTAATATTCAGACGCGCAGCAGTTGTTTTATAATAATAGTTATTCTAGTCGGAAAGTTGTGGTTACTTGCCAATTTTACCCAAGTAAACGACCATCTTATTCTTCAGCTTCTCTTAACCTTAAGTAGGACTTCAATACTGTATTATTTGATTACGAATTTCCATGGATGATCACTTACCATTGCATAAATTACACTACAATAGACTTTGTTCAACACTTCTGCACATAAAAAATCCTTAAAATGGGATGTCCAGAAATGACGGATCTAAAAAGAACGGTAACTAAGTAAATGGAAGTCCAGATAAAGCAAAAAAAAGTGTCCAAAAAATTGGGTGATACATAGAAATGGGCTATAAAGCAAATTCCAGAAGTAGGACAAGGTGATGAATTTATTTATCAAAATTAATACCAATAATGACTTTTTTCAGTGTGAGTTCATCTCAGAAAAAATCAAAAGACTAGAGAATACCTTTGTGTTATCAACACTGTTGATTACTAGGTGGAAAAACTCGTTTAGTTCGACCGGGGAGGTACCAATTATTGTATTTCAGTTTGGAGAGGCGTGGTTGCCGGCTACACTTATACATGAGGCGAACATCTTCGTCCTAAAAGTTAAAAACACATCTGTGTTTCGAACTTAGGTATGATTAAGTACTTGAGGATGGTTACTGATGTTCATGGGCGGCAGTGACCACTTACAATCAGGTTTCTCGTTTGCTACCTTTATACGATGAAAAAAATCGAGATTTATTCTTGTATGTGCATAAATTTTAAAAATATGTAGACCCAATAGATCATAATATCATAAAATATTAATGAAATCTGCCTATCGCAAAAACAAGATAAGTGAGTTCTAATTTATGCATGTTGCATTAGGTACAAGTAATGCAAATATCTACGTCAAGTCGAAATGGAAAGTATTTTTAATTATCGTCTGAATATATGTGTTAACGGTTATGTTCCTGGTAGTTTAGTAAAATAATATTAGTATTACTACTTTACATGCACTGACTGTAAAGTAATATTAAAATAACTACTTTTATATCCTGCATACTATAAGTGCAAGCTTTAAAGTTGAAGGCGCGACTAAGTTTATCGATACAGTCGGACTGTTAGTATTGGTTTATTATACAAAATACAAAACTGTCATGTCATGAAAACAAACTGTTATGAAATTTTGCCAGGTGGTAGAACTCATGTAGTTCGACCGGGGAGGTAACACCGCAGCCTCATAATCCACCGTTCTTGTGTCTCGGTTTGGATAGTTGTGGTTGCCGGCTACACTTATACTTGAGGCAAACATCTTAGCCCTCAGGGATAACAACGCATCTGTGATCAAACTTAGGTATGTTAGGTAAATATACACTCATAAAAATATCTTTGGAAAACTAAATTCCCATAACGTTTTGAAATTTTTTTTTAGGATTCCACACCCTCAGGGTTCCTTATTACTAAGACTAACCGTTCCTCTATCATCTATTAATCGTTAAAAATAAAATAAATATATTTTCCATAAAATGTGTATTGCTATAGCTGCTATGTAAACGCTATATAACAAAATAATTGAAGTAAATACTAAGTTACATTTAAAAAGTAGTACATATAAACTTTTGAATTATCACGTTATTCAAGGAATATCAATTTATTTACATACATAAAATATAGCGTGTCCGACTCGCTGATACTTATTCAGTAATTGTTTTTTAAAAACCTCCGATTACTTTTTTGCAGATGCATTTAATTGTAATCCATCTACAATTAATTAGGATATAATTCGATATAATTTAGTCAAGTATTTAATCGAGTAGATGCAATAATATACGTAGTGCAGAGGTTCCCAAACTTTATTAGTTTGCGGCGCACTTACAGATTAGTATTATGTCACGGCGCCCCCTAGTTGCTCGAAATACATTGATGCTAGGACGATATGCACAAAAAATGAAACTTAGGCCAAGAATTTTCAGAGAAAGCCTTTATTTATTGTGTACCATGTTTGCAGATACAAATGCATTTCAATGAATTAATTTCATCTTCCATTAATTAGAACACTGATCCCCAAAGTGGTCCAGGTGGACCCCCAGGGGTCCACGGGAGACTCACTGGGGGTCTACGTAGGCATGAACAAAAAATGG
>DWNR01005214.1:0-10315 GCA_018250455.1 Polygonus leo
CCAACTTTTTTTAAAATATATTCCATGTACAGACTTTCGACCCTCTTTAGCTTTATTATATGTATAGATAGATAGATTATATTTTGTCATAGTAATGACAAGTGGGCATTTCATATACCACAGATGATATAAATTATATACTATAGAAGACATAAAAGTGACTTTTTTGTTTATAGGTATTCTGTGTTATAAGAGAAATGATGTGATATTGATTTGAAGGACACTGACTGTTTAACTGACTTTGACAACTTTGACTTTCAGTCGTCGACAGCGACACATCAGTAACTAGTTAGACATACAGTTTCGTTTAAAGTTTTATTGAGTGCGAAGTGAATATGTAGGTATGACGTATCGAATTTTAGCAAACTTTACGAGATAATAGTATAATTATTCTTTCTTTCCGAGGTAAAGAAAGTTATAGGTGGCATTTGCGAATAGTTGTGCTTTAAAATCCAAGTAAAATGTATTGGCTTCAAGCTTTAGTGTTATCCATTATTTTAGTGGCTAATATAGTGAAAGGTGCTGTAGTCCCGGATAACGACGACGTCTACGAGCAAGGACTTTACAGTAAGGCCGACCATGTTCTCGTGCTAACCATCAAGAATTTTGAAAAAAAAATTTATGGCCAAAAACATGCCACCTTGCTACAGTTTTATAACAGCTACTGTGGACATTGTAGAGCGTTTGCCCCAAAATTCAAAAGTTTAGCTTCAGATATTCTGCCTTGGAAGAGTATTATTCAACTTGCTGTACTAGATTGTTCAGTGGAAGAAAACAATGAAATATGCAGACAGTTTGAAGTCATGGCTTACCCTTCTCTCAGGTACTTACATGAGAACTACATAAAGGCCGCATCTAATATTGGAGACCGAATGCAGTCTACTGATACTTCTGAGAGATTAAAAAATCAACTCGTAACTAAAATGAAATCAGAACAAGCAATGGGTCACTTGACTTCTGCACCGTCCTTTAATATAATGTCCCATGCAACTTATGCTTCAGCCGTCCGTGATGTACCAAACAATGTAATTTACACTTTCCTTGTATTTGAAGGAGAAAATTCAACAATTGGCTCACAACTTGCATTGGATATAAATGATTATCAAAACATAAAACTTAAGAGAGTACATGAAAACAGTGAGTTAGCTGAAGTTGCGGGTGTTCATACCTTCCCGGCTCTTGCAGTTGTTGCATCTAATCTAGTAGCTACTGTGCTTACTCCTAAAACTCCAACTAAACAGAATTTGCTTAAGGCTATCAATTCTTTTCTAAAACAGAATAATTATGCATTCCCCGTTCGAGACATTGAAACTCAAGGATTGTATGGAAGTGACTTTTCAGATGATAAATTGTTGTCTGTAGACTCCGATGTAGTGTACTACAGTGACTTGGAGAAGACACTCAAAACAAGCTTGCATACTGAGATTACGCGACATAAGATTTTAGAAAACGAGGCCTTACATGCTCTTTTAGAGTACCTTGATGTTATAATAACTTCATTCCCATTCAGAGGCAATCTTAGAGAATATGTTGTGGATTTGCGCAATACTTTTGGAACTAAATCACAGTGGGGCGGAAGTGAAATTTATGATATCGTAAAGAGGCTCGAAGCAGATCATTCACCAGTGTACTCCACAGATCTTGATTATGTGGGGTGTCGAGGTAGTCAACCAAAATACCGTGGCTATACTTGTGGTGTTTGGACTTTGTTCCACACATTGACAGTCAATGCAGCTCAAAAATCAGGCACTGAAGGACCAAAGGTTCTAAGAGCTATGCATGGTTATGTGAAGCATTTCTTTGGGTGTACTGAATGCTCGCAACATTTCCAAGAAATGGCGGCCAGGAACAGAATATTTGATGTCAATGAAAATGATAAAGCAGTGCTATGGTTGTGGATTTCTCACAATGAAGTGAATCTGAGACTATCCGGTGATGTAACAGAAGATCCAATGCATCCTAAAATCCAGTTTCCCAGTCCCACTAAATGTCCCGATTGTAGAAAAAATCGTGGTGCTTGGGACTTGACAAAAGTGTATCAATACCTGCAAAGAGTGTATGGAATGCAAAATATTCAAGACACCAGAAGTGCAAGATCTGCCACCACCGTGCCAAGCCCTTTCTCCAGCTTGGACATTGGAATGTTAAGCCTCCTGTACATATTCTCTTTTTTTATTTTAATTTTAGTTGTAAAGTATTTTCTCTCTAAACATTTTTACAGAAAACGCCGTTACAAACATGGATACGGTAAAGTATAACCATGGGATTTCACAATGTAAGTACATGTGACACTCATACTTTCTTATTGAAGTGATATAGCCTACATTATGATAAATGTGACTAGTATTTGCATACAACAAAACCTGAAAATAAGTGTCACTTGTACTTCTGTTGTAAATAGATGTTCATAGTTCATACCAACACACCAATACTTGTAGCGATCCATTGTTGTAAATTTTATGATTTCATATGTATTAACATCTTCTTAAGAGGAAACTTCACATCATTCCAAATGAGTCATATAACTATTTCTATTTTTAATACTTCATTCATGTGAATGCTTCAATTTTCATTTTTATTGCACACTCTTATGCAAAATGGATACCTAAGTAAATAATTGATATTAGAGCTATAATTGATTGGGTGGGATGTTGTTACATTGCAAAGATTCAGGCATACTCATTGTTTTATCTATGATAACAGTCCAAACACATAAATGTATATACTCAGTATGCATTCTAATATGTATTTCATATTGTTTATAATGTTTATATTATTGTGAATGCTAAAATCCAATTGTGGTATTTGCTAAGTCTGCAAAGTCCACATTTCTAGAGCCCTTATGTTTTGTGCTTACTGGTGGCTTGTGGGCCTAAAGGAACAAAGGATTTCTAGACTGAGGCTGGAACTTCCTAGTGCTAAGCTCAATGGCCCATTCCAACCGTCTTTATTCATATTTATAAATGTCAAGAACTATCCACAAAAATGATTACATGAGGAACTATCTCTGTAATCTATATGCATTCATTAATCTATTTATAAACAAAATTGCTCGAAAATATATTGCATATTTTTCTGCTATTATCTAACTACTCCTAATCTTTGTAGCAGCTGGTCAAAGATTACCACACAGAAACTAATTGGATTCATCAGATAAAAGGTGAAAAGTCCATCTATCCTATTAACTTGGTCATACAATTGACAACTTGCCTGGCAATTTCATGCTCAAGGTGTAATCTAGAAGCCGGAGCTATGCGGTAATTAGGTATACTCAATGGCAGAAACTTCCTCACAATCTAACGGGGTTCACGAATCTTAGGTGTATCTCCATTTTTTAAGAGTGTTCTTCATACAAATTAACATGTACACTGCCAGTTTTAACACATAAGTGCCTATAATAATTATGTAGACATACTGTAATATAGTTCAAATAAGTGATATTTACTTATGTCCAAAAGGTTACAGTAGGTATATACATTTAAAGAATTCATTGATAACATTATTTGAATTGATATTTGCTCAAATTATTTAAAAACGTATTATTTTCGCGTAAATAATAACGAGGAAATTATTTATTTATAGTTGCATAATAATTTACATATATAAATTAATTTAATGTAATTTTTAAATGATTATAGTGCTTTAGTGATATTGGTATAATGTATTGTGGTCACAAAACTTTAAAAATATATGTAATGAAAATGAACTTCGCAAGTCGCTTGCCTCAATATACACTAGCCTGTTTAATTAGTCTTATCCAGTTGAGAAATTTATATAGGTGGCATGGCATACAGCAAAATATGAAGTGAGTGCCAAAATTAGTATTAATAATGTATAAATTGGTGTGAAAATTTCAGCCAAATGTATGATACGCAAAGTACAATTACTATATTGATTCATTCGAGTTGAATAAATTTTAAAGGCTGATCGTGATTAATGCTATTTTATAAAAACACTTATGATTACGTACATATATAAGTAGCATTATAAAGAACGAAATTTTCAAATTAATATTTCATAAAGCTAACTATATTTGCATTTTTAAGTACTATCGGTACTTTTGCAAATACTTTTGTGGATACTATTTTATCGCTGAATTCAATCTTTTGACGACATAAGTGTCGTCACAGAATTAATGCTCTCTAGATAAGAGCCGATAACACGCATTTTTTCGAAGGTATTTTATCGTAATTAAGCAGTATAATTAGGTATTTAACACTGTTTCAACTACTTTTGTTATTTAATATTAATAATTCTAATAGAGAGTAGTATTATAAAATAATATATAAGTGTAGGTATCCTATATTTAAAAAATAGAATGTAGACTTTAGGACGAAATATCAGCATTTATGTATGCAACGAGCCCATTGTCGCCTACGATTTAAATGATGAGTTATAAATTCATTCAAGTACAGGTCATTTGTGACAGCCACAAAATGTTGCTTTACGAAGTCCGTGATATTCAATGACAAACGTAGTACTTAGTGGTCATTACATTTCCAAGAGGTTCCCTTTTGGATTAGGCGGCCGCTGCTGGTTATAACTAGCGAGTTTTGGAGGCTTAGTCCTGGTAGACAACAGTGTAAAGCGATATACGATGCATGAAAACTTCTGCCTGTGGCAATTTTGTAGGAGGATTTTGTGGCTTTATATGCGGCAAAAATATATCAATATATATGGGGGAAAAAAAATACAAAGTTTTTGTTTATAACTGCATTAGTTACTCCCAGATGCGTTGTACTCCCGTAAATAGCTTGGTAAGTATCATTATTAACTCTCAGGAAAAGGAAAAATGTAAAATTCTGCACGTAATATCTTAGAATTTGCAGTAGTTAAATCTACAGTAGACCGATGTGTGACTAGTTCGTGCATAACCACAATTTACCAATCAAAGTGTCATTTTACCGTCACTTATTGTTGATGTGCCCCTCGTTAGGATGTTACGATACCCTATCTATTTTGTTATTATGTCGATTACGGGACCTTGAAAGCTGCACCGTACCAATGCGCATAAATTAATATACCTACTTACTTGCAGCAAAGTAATTGATTTCCGCCGAAAACCCAGGAAAAATAGACTTATTTTTACAACGATGTTTATGTAGACATCTTAGTTTTTAGTTTCTGTTAAGTATATTTAATTTGTACATAAAAAATCACAATGACGCTAATACAGTAAATTACCCACTGAATTATACAATACATACCTTGTTTTTGCTGCGTTGTTATGTAGGGAGATACTTTTTAAATCTCAGAGTCTCTAACATTGTACTTAATTTGAAGATTTTTTTTCTACTGCCCGTTAATTATATATGAAAAAAATAGTATTGTAATCTTTGTTTGACTGCAACCGTACTATTTTTTAATTTTAAATTCACTCACTTTTTCATCACATTTTCGTGATATCAGACACTGATTAATTTATTTACCGTAATTGTGTAAATACAAATCAATGTGCCTGGTTTAAACGTAAGAAGACGTCATTTTTCATGTTTATATTGTTTGTTTTTACAAAGGTGGTATAACTCAATTGATGAACTATTGTTGATTGGTCGTAATATCGCGGAATCATAACCTCATAATGTCTTACAAATTCTTACAATGACTTCGTCGATTGAAGTGCCATCGATACTCGATTTTATCTTTATTTATAAATGAACTGTTAACGTCTTGTAATTTTTATTAGAACAGATATTTATACAATGTTAATAAATTTATACATAGTTGTTGATTCTTAGTTTCAAATATAGGAACTGATTTTATGTATTTTATAATATCATTAAAATATGGTGTATCTATACAACTATATACGCAATCACATTGTAGTTATAAAACATAATTATGATTAATTCTGTTAACTATATAAGGTTATTGAGCAGAAATATATATTTATTAATAAAATTATCTTGTGTATCCAAGCAGTTTCGCTCATCGCATCTGGAGGAGAAAACAGCTTTTATTCTAGGCTAAGGTCAGTTTCAAAGTTTTATTTGGTGGTGGGTTATGAAAGTAATGCCAAGCACCTTATTATTATGTAATCTTATATTTTTTGGCTTAAGCATAATAGTGTTTTATAACAAACTTGAATACCCAGATGTCTCCGAACCACTAGTGGACAAATTTACATAAGGATTGGAAACAAAAACTGGTTGGGCGTTGCGTTCCGTTTTAAAGTAGGTATACCTACTTTCTATGGAAGGTACGTAATACTGGCGGCGATCATATGTCGAACATATGATTTATTGCTTTTCAGTACATTACACAATAAATACCAATTTATCTAAATTTATCGGTTTTTGCTTGACGACCTTAGCATCGTTAAGATAAGTCTTAACACTTATTAATGCAACTTTGTAACGCGCAGTCATTTGAAGTTCTCGTTTGATTGAATGCCATTAAAGCAAAGTATGACGGAGTTCGGCTTAATGGTTGGGTTCCTACATTGGTTTTAATTTGTTATTTAACATCATGGTGAAAACTATTGCTAATAAAATTGCCAACTTCACTCCGGTACTGCTTTGTATTGAGCAATATCTCGCAACTTGTTATTATGCAAACGGTATAACTTCATCAAACTATAAATAACTGAAATATCCTCCATTTACGTTGAGATTTCGGCAACTATAACCTTGCGTTACATGATTAATCCGGCAACATTATGGTTAAAATTGTTTAACTTGTTAGATGGGTGAATGATATTTTATCTGGTGTTTCGATCAGATTTATATATCGAACGATCTTATTTACATTGCATTCGGCTTAAGTTACACGTATAATTTTTACTTAAGATACCTGGTGGTGGGCTTTAATAATATGTTACACTAGCTTTTGCCAGCGACTTTGTCCGCATAGAAGTCGAAAACCCCTTGGGGGTAGAATTTCGAGAAATCCTTTCTTAGTGCTCACTTACATCATGAAAGAAGAAACTTGAAATTTGGTGCAGGGGGCACCAAATTTCAAGTTTCTAGGAACAGTAGTTTCGGCTGTGCGTTGATATGTCAGTCAGTTAATCAGTTTTGCCTTTTATATACATATAGATTACGAACAGGACCATATATAAATTGTTTACGAACAAATCTACGTAAACTCATAGGAAAAAGCCGAACAGGTCGATAACAAATAAATAAAAAGTCACACTATGGTATAACATAATCAAGGTGACTTTCAGAAAACGCTTAGTGTAGATATAGATTTCATTTAGGCATGGGTATTGACTGTTCAGTAATAATAAAGAAATACATGAATGTAAATAAAGTCAAATAGTTTCGAGCTTGTATAAAACCGTTAGCAAAAATATATTTTATTAGTTAACCCGCGCGTCACATAAGAGAGAGTGGGTCAAATTTTCCCCGTTTTTGCAACATTTTTCGTAGATGCTTCGCTCATCCGTCTTAGCGTGATGATATATAGAGCCTACAGCCTTCCTCGATAGATGGGCTATCTAATATAACAAAAATAATTTTTCAAATCGCACCAGTAGTTCCCCAGATAAGCGCGTTCAAGCAAGCAAACAAACAAACAAACAAACTCTTCAGCTTTATAATATTAGTATATTTTTTATGTACAAAATGTATTTTTACATAAATTTGTTTGTGTATGTTATGCTATTAGTTTCTACATGCCTTAATAATTTCATTAATGCAGACTCACGTAGTACCTACAGATTTTTACCAATAAAATTTCGATTCAAATGAGAAATTTGAATAAAAATATTAAACAGAAGTAAACAACACGTTAGAACGTTTTTGCATCTTGCCATTTTAGTTATTTTAAATACTTCCCGTATGTAAATGCGCCAAGTTCTACTTACATTACGACAAATGAAAGGCGTTCCACATTATTTGTCAGATTAAAATCTGGGAAACGGAGAAGACTCCGGCCTAGGTTTAGATATGCAGATAGATATGATATGCCTCTATGCAGAACTATCTTTATCTTTCCCATTTTTTGCAACGTCCTTTATATTATATTATATAAAGGACGTTGCAAAAAACCATACCATACCTATAGGGTCAGCTACAGTAATGTATGGTCCATCATTCTTGGTTGGGGTTGTTGTAAGCTAACATCTCCACCATTATTTTCAGTTTTTACCAATAGCGGTCAGCATAAAAAAGTAGTTACGATAGATATGAAGATAATAGTAAACATCTCGTTTCTTTCTATGACTCACTATATGACTTGGCATCCTTGGTCTATCCTCTATTTGGATTGTTTAATTGGATTTGTAAATTTATTAGATTGGACTCGAGCTCTTTATTGTGGATGGTTGTAGATATTCTTGAATTATTTTTTTTGCTTTTAATATTAAAATTATATCACCAATTTTGACCAAAATATTGATGCTTTAATTCAAAAACAGTTTTAATTTTATTATATAGCACCAGTTGGTCATTAAATTTATATGAACCCGAACTATATATTACTCCTGTGTCATTTGAGACTTAAATTACTTATTGCAAAGAAAACAATAAATGTTATAGATAATAAAATAATGTACCATTAGGAGTTAAATTTACAATTTTATTGTATTTACATAACAAAGGAAATAACAAATATTTTTGTTAGGTAGTATAACTTGTGATTTCTTATCTTTCGGATAGATATCCCTCATACTTTACCTACAGTAGGTATTTTTATCGTATTGGTCGGTATACACTATTAGGTAGTTAGCCTTTGCATAATAACGCAGGATATTAATTAAAGGGTTTGTAAATATAGTATACCTATAAATATTTACATACTTTTATATCATCTTAAGTTCCCACTGTTGATAGCAAAATCTACAAGATCTGTAGATGTAGGTAGGTATTCAAGTCTCAGGCCCCATTAATATAGACGCGAGACGTTAAACGGGTATTTCAAAAATATTGATTCATGCGTCCATTCAGATTTATTTCATCACATCACTTAGACGCTTGCGGCCTCATTCGCGGTGGCGATATTGCAGTTGCACTAAGAAATTATATTTTTCTTAAAGTGCACACGGCCAAAAAGTATATTTGACCCCGCCGATATTATCGTCACGTTTTACGCCCTCTGTGAAGGAAGAATCGCGTAACAGACCGCGTCTTCGTAAAGGAGCCATAATATATATTATATAATTAGCTATTTACATCCACGTGTGCCTGTGTGTTACCATCTAAGTGGCCATTATTTACTTTTATCCCACAAAAACGGACAACCCTGATTAATTCAGTTTAATTCCCTGATCAATTAATTAGTATAACATATGTGGTGTGTGTATAGACAGTGTATAGACACACACCACATAATATGTTATGTTATACTAATAATAATTAGGAAGTTCGGTGATTAACAGTTTCTTGTTTTCATCTCCAGGTATTTGTCAGCTTGACGGATCATCGAGCGGGAAACTACAATGGTCGATCTTAATAGTTCTAGTTTTAGATAATGTGATGTTTAATTATTTTACTAAATTATTCCTCATAATTTAAGTAAGTACTATAAGTGAAGAGATTTTTCTTTGACAATTTTATCAGTGAACCTACTTGTAAATGTTATATTGTATTTTAACTTAGAAAAGTGTTGGGTGCAAATTTTAATACGTCCTGTAAGAACTTTATTTATATGTGCGCACGGGGCTTTGTGAGGAATTATGTATAGTAATTTAAAAAATATATTAATATTCCCATTCGACACTAACTTATAAAACAAGTTACCAACAACTCTTTTTATCTTTTGTTTGTACATAAATTAATAAAGGCCGTAACTGTGTCGAAATTACTGGGTTACCTACATCATTTTATGTAGTAGCCAATTATATTATACTTCTACATATATTTTACTTCCATATTAAACGTTGAAATGAGTGTCGACTGGTGTCAGAGGACAGTACGTCTGCATGTATAAATAACTAATATTTTCGCAAATTATTTACTTTCGTAGCCATTTCCAAACAGGCAACTTAGCATTTTAACTATTTTCATATTGTGTTCGAATAAAAACATTAACCGTTAACCATAATTATGATTGCACTCACCCGTTGCGAAAAAACGCACCTGGCCATTTGTCACTATTCAGACATGCTTGTATCTTCACTTGCATTTAAAACAATAAACACAAACATAGCTTTTGCAAAATTAGAAATTTTAGTAGCATGTTTAATCAAAGTGTCTGATACTATAACATTTATAAACAGCTGTGTGTACTCGACGCGCGTTGTACCGCATATTGACCGATCAAAAAAATAACATTTTTCTAACTCTTCAACCATGTATAATCTTATATATAAAATTCTCGTGTCACAATGTTTGTCTTCGTACTCCTCCGAAACGGCTTTACCGATTTTAAC
>DWNR01005215.1:0-10315 GCA_018250455.1 Polygonus leo
AAAGCCGTTTCGGAGGAGTACGGAGACAAACATTGTGACACGAGAATTTTATATATAAGATAACAAACGATCATGTAGTCCACCTGATTGTAAGTGGTCACTGCCACCTATAAATATTAGTAGACATCCCCGAGCACGATTGAATAGTACTAGAGGCTGGCTACAGATGTGTTGCTGTCCTTAAGGACTAAGATGTTTGAAAGTTTGTAAGTATAACCGGCAACCACACCTCTCCAACACATTGAAACTTAAAATACGTCAAAAAGTTAAAATACGTCAAAAAGCATTGAAACACAATAAATTGCTTCAACGAGGGAGGTCGAACCTCCCCGGTCGAACTACATGGCTTCCACCTGGCAAAGTTTATTTATAAGTGCCGATGGACAGCAGTGACCAATTACCATCAGGACTGCATACCCATTTGTCATTTCCACGCAAGACAAGAGCAAGAAAAGAAGTCCAGGTGGTAGAACTCGTGTAGTTCAACCGGGGCGATACCACCGTAACCCTCATAATCCTCAGTGAGGCAATTCCTTGTTGCTTGACGAGGCGAGATTGCGTTAATTGCACTCGAGGCGAATATCTTACGGCCAGGTTCCTATCCTATCGGCCTACCTATCTACCTATCACCTTCAATAACCTCTCTCTTATTATACTGAAAGCCTGGCCAGGTTGCAGAATTCATTTAGTTCGACCGGGGAGGTACCACCGCCACCCTCATAATCCTCCGTGAAGAAATTGTCGTGTTTCGGTTTTGAGAGGCGTAGTTGCCGGCTACACTTAAACGCGAGGCGAACACCTTAGTCCTCAAGGATAACAACGCGTGGACAACTTCAAGTACGATTTATTCGTACTCAGGGATGATCACTAATGTCCATTGGCGACAGTGGCCACTTACCATCGGGTGGACTGCATGCTCGTTTGCTACCTAAAGACAATAAAAAAACAACGTATCTGCGGTCAACCTCAGTAGGGTCACTCTGTACTCCCGAAATCATTAGTTTTGTACAAACTTTCGCGGATTTCCTATGTATGACCTTACGGAAAGAGTTAAATGGCCTAAACTAACGGAGAATTAATGACTTTTTTCATCTGACAGATAAAGCGTACCCTGTATGGCTTTAAGCCCGTTCTAAACTTTCCCGTCCGTAATCATACATTGTAGGCAGGAGTCGCCAATTAGTTTCGATCGGGTCCGTTTTGATAAATTAAATGACCATCGTGGTCCACACAAAATTTTATAGAAAAAATATTTATTAAATAAATGTAATACCAGAAAAAAACAGGTATTTTTTTGTACTCATCAATGTGAAAATAGACATTTTTAGTTGCGAACTATCTGCCTGAAATTTGGAGTAAAATTCGTGCAAGCTATTGACATTAAATCCTAGAGATGTTCAATACTAAGTCGAGATCAAAATTTATTCTTAATGAAGTTCATCTTGGAAAATGCTGCTTCACAAACGAACTCGAACTTTTCCTGTCTCGTTACTTCGCGCGACAGTTTTGAGCGACAAAAACAACAAGGATACATTTCAATTTTTATCAAATTATGTACTCTGTAGTCCAAGTTGCTGTGAACTCGCAGTTCGCACAGAATGGCTCGGCGGTCCGAATGCGGACCGCGGTACGCCATTTGGTAACCCCTGGTGCAGGGTATACAGCTAATTTACGTTATGTTTTTCGGACGGATCCGAAACTTTATCGACGGAAGTACAGAGTGACCCTACAGGTACGATTCAATCGTACTTGGGGATGATTACTGATGTCCATGAGCGGCAGTGACCACTTACTATCAAGTAGTAAGCTAGCTATTTGGTATAATTTTTTTTGAAAATAAAACAACATAAATACGTATAAAGGGTTTATTTTTTTACAATTTATGAAACTAATATTTACAGTTAGGATATTAACTAATGACGTCATCTATGTATAAAGCCTTACTTAAACATAAATAATTATATTTTATTACGTATTACTTTTTAATGTGGATTAATTACACAAATCTCAAGTATTTATTGGTATCTCTACATTAAGTCTCTACACGAATAATAAGAAAAATAATGAAAAAATAACTCTACAAAAGGTACCAGGTTTGATCTCTGGTTAGACAGATTACTTTTGTAAATCATAATGAGCGTGTACATAGAGATAATGTAGAGCCGTGAGAGTAAAAAGCGTTTTTTAATTAAGATTAGTCTGCAATTGCTCAACTATGTATGAAATAGCATATTTTTATGCAAATATTTAATTGTAGAGTTTGTGACTCTACATACAGTACAAAAGTTTGCTGTAATATACCATGCATATTATTATTTACGTCATTCGTACGTGTAATAGGTACCTAGTAGAGTTTGCGTTTATGATACGCGTTCCTTTCTCTATATTTCTTTGTAAATGTTTTTAGTTTGTATATATTTTTTAAACAACTTCACCCTTCCTCAAAGTTAACCAGTTAAATATCTTTCATTTTTACAAAATTTTATTACATTATTTGTTTATTTGTTCGTAAAAAAATAGTACATAGATACATTTTTATATATTATTAGTTTATTACAATTAAAAAAATATAGTTAGCAGTGTTAAATTAAATTATAATTGTAAGCAGTATAACTTAAATTTCGTAAATTCGCTATTCTTAATACACTAGCTTCGTTCAGGGGCTTCGCACGCGCTGGTTTTGCCCTCAATTTCATTACACTCTTACATTCTCGGTAACATTTTCTCCTTAATAAAAGGTACCCTTTGTCATTTCCTGTACCCCTGGTATTAGGTGTATAACTTTAAATGATAATCGGTTGAGTAATTAAGACGATAGTAGCAAACAAACTCACATATGCATTTATAACATTAGTTATGATTATAGGGAGCACACTATAGGCCGTGAGGAAAAGTAATATTTTTGATCGTATAAAGGTAGCAAACGAGCATGCAGTCCACCTGATGGTAAGTGGCCACTGCCGCCCGTGGACATCAGTAATCATCCCAAAGTATAATTAAATCATACCTAAGTTTGATCACAGATGTGTTGCTACCCCTGAGGTGTATAAGTGTAGCCGGCAACTACGCCTCTCGAAACCGAAACACAATATTTGCTTCACGGAGGATTATGACAGTAATATAATTACTACGTGCTAAATGTGAATAGTTTACTCCCAACGCCAACAACTTTATGTATTGTAAAATACTTTTTAAAACAATATCCTAAGGGGGCGTAAACATAATTTTCGTAGTCATATACCTCCCTATGTCGGCGCAAGCTAAGATGTGAATACTAAGTTCAATATTCACTTTTTTGTCAAATAATTGTTAAACCTGCACTTAGCTTTTATAAATTTATTGAGGAATGATGCATAAGAATCCATTTACTCGTAAATATTGTGATGCGATAAATGAAGAGCGAAACAGGATTCTAAAAATGAGTTCTGATTACTCTAAATAATCTATCGTAACTAATTTCTTTACATACACAAGTACGTTGTCACTTTTTTAATTTAGATTTTCATGTACCATAAATTAATTTTGCAGTGCTAATTGTAACCGACTTCAAGGGTACTTTTATAAAGAAATAGATCATAATTTACAAACAAAGCGACTACTTGTACTCTATGACTAATAGTACTCTATAATCGGTAACAGATCTTTATGTAAACTTGACAGACCCACGAGATCTTTGCCAACAGAAGGATACAGCTATACTGCTTAGCAGTGACGCTGATAGTACTAACAAGCCACCCCACATGGCAGCCGCTGATGAGATACAGAATCCTGGCTCAAGAGGCAAGTCTTCAGCGAAGACCACCTTTAATCCTTTACCGATCGTCGTCATTGGCTCCACAGTCCTATTGCCAAGGTGGATTATGTCCCGTCTCCTTCGCCTAGGCTCCAGACTACCAGGGTTAGGGCACATGTCGCAGTCTGTCTTGCATAGCTCCACTTCACACTGGATTACCAAGTCCATCTCATCAGGGAACTTGAATGCGTTGAAATAAGCGTACGCTATTACTGACGCTCCAGTGTTTCCAGTATCTCTTGTCTTCTGGAAAGCGCCAAAGAGCTTGGGCTTCAACACGCAGCCATTAGAATCGGTTAGAGGAACGACGTGATGACTGTCAGAGTCCCGAGCGATGCATTCCCTGACGAGGATATCAAAGCCTGCGTCACCAGTCACAGTTACCACTAAAGTCATTGTTTCTCCAATCTTCACTAAGCCGTTTGCCTCAGGAGCGAACGGACCTCTTCCAGTCTGGATATCCAATCTTGCCATTGCTGTATCACCGCTGAAGTTACTTGTGATCTGGTTAAGCATACCAACGCTAAGAGAAGATACTAATTGCTTGGTCAAGCTGCCTTCCCAAAGACACCTCACTCTACGTATGTGATCCCAAACTTCTTGAATACCAGGCTCATTTTGCAATACGAGTACATTCTCCAGATACGCTTGGCCTTCGTTTTCGAAATCGCTGAAGAACCTAGTTCCACAAGTGTTCAAACTTACAGTGAATAAATATTTAACTTGATTTGAGTTTTCTCTCACGTAAACACAATCAGGCTCATTGAAATGATCTTGGGAATAGATAATGCCGTTGTAAGCTTTGTTGAATTCGATGTTTATCGTCATCATATCTTTGCCGCAGTCGACGGTGATGTCATGGATGTGAGGTGGGTGCCGATCGTCGTCATCGTCTGGCGATGGTTGTGGTTGAGGCTGAGTACCTGAGTCTGGAATTTCTGGTTGTTGAGGTTGAGTTTGCTCGTATGGGGGTAGTGTAGCTTCATCAGAGGGCTGACTTGGTTGGTAGCCGGGCTGGGATGGCTGTGACGGCTGAGAAGGTTGAGATGGCTGGTATGATGGTTGACTGGGTTGATAGGACGGTTGCGTTTGCTGACCGGGCTGGTAGGACGGTTGCGTTTGCTGACCGGGTTGGTAGGATGGTTGACTAGGTTGATAGGGTGGCTGAGTTGGTTGGCTAGGTTGATAAGATGGTTGTCCTGGCTGATATGTTGGTTGAGGTGATTGACTAGGCTGATAAGTTGGTTGGGAGGGCTGGCTAGGTTGGTATGGAGGTTGAGACGGCTTGCTTGGTTGGTAACCCGGCTGAGAAGGTTGACTACTAGGAGATGTGGGTTGTTGGGGTTGGAACGGTCTGCTAGGTTGGTAGGGCGTCTGACTTGGCTGATAAGTTGGTTGATCAGATGGCGACGGTTGATAAGTGGGTTGGCTGGGTTGGTAAGAAGGGTTCGTCGACGGTCCTTCATTGTATGAAGGGGTCGGTCGAGATCCTGCTGGAGGGTAGCCCGTCGGTGGCAGATACGAAGCCGGCTCAAACGGTCTTGGTCTCTCAGGTTTGCCTCCAAAGTACTGACGAGCTGGAATTTGAGATAAAAGTATATTAGTATCAAAATTCTAATAAAATAAATTCGTACTACCATGTGAAAAGTGAATGTGCTTAAGTGTTATTGAAATTGGCGTGCTTGCTTTGCTTAAGGTGACTTTATGTGTTTCTTAAAATATGAAGTGTACAATATCTTTCCAATACGTTTAGTTATCTACAAGTAATTACAGAATATAACAAATAATGTATGACAATAAAGGAATCTTCTTAAAATATGTATGTTCGCTGAAAATGTTTTGTTGTTGAATCCTAACGAAACATCCAGTTGATTTATTTTTAATCTGTTTTGAGTAACCGTCATTGGTGAAAAACGGACCTTTCCTATTCTTCTGCTGGTATAACCCTTGGATCCATTGCAGAAGGTTGCCGACCATCTCGTCTACCTCCGCTTGTTGTCCTGGCTGGAGATCAGCTGGAAATCACTTCATCGTGAGGAAGATCATCAATGATGACCACCACCTTTCCAATACCGACCTTCAATATCCAACATCACCAGATGACAAAGAGCTGAACTTTGCACCATTACACTCGGTTAATTCAAAACAGAAGTTGAATGGACCAGTTAATTGTACCAAAAGTGGTTAAGATATTTATAATAGGACAAATCAACTCATTAGTACTAATTAGTTTCTTCTCTCCAAATCACCAATCGCTAGGAAAAACAATATTACTAGAAAATGAGCTACTAATTACTTGACTAAACAAAAACCTTAATGCCACATAAGAAGAGAATAAAAACAAACGTAAGGATAAATGTTAGAACTGAAACGAAAGACTAAATTATTTTTAATTCTGCTAAACTATGATGAACTTCCATGCACAACAACGAATTGTAAATGACAGAAATAATTAACTCTTTTAATAACCCCAAAAATAATGTAACGGGTCATCATGCTAAATATACACTTAACACTAAAGAACTTTGTACACATTCATGACACTACTTAATTTGAAGGAAGAAAGAAACACGACAAAAAGAAACACGACTAAAAGAAAAATTAAAATATACAAACAACCAAGAAGGAAAGAAAGGATCAAAGGAATATAAAGAATTAAGAAATATTATAGAGTAGAAAGTATTTTTACGATATATACAGTATATAACACATATTAAAATATATATGTACACACGGAAATAACAGAGGTAAGGAAAAACAATGTATTACAGCAGCTATCATAGTAATTATGTTTCTTTTTTATCGCATAAAGGCAGCAAACGAGCATGCAGTCCACTCAATGACAAGTGGCCACTGCCGCCCATGGACATCAGTAATCATCTCCAAACACAACCAAATCACACCCAAGTCTGATCACAGATGTGCTGCCACCCCTGAGAACTAAGATGTTCGCCTCGTGTACAAGTACAGCCGGCAACCACGCCTCTCCAAACCGAAACACAAGAATTACTTCACGGGTGACTTTGAAGGTGGCGGTGGTACATAAAAAAAAAAGTTTTAAAAAACCCCGGTTTTAAAAAAGTTCTACCACGTGTATGTAGTTTTTTAGACAACCATACTTATAAGCACAGACACACACATACATACACAAACACACACAATGTGTGATTTGAACATTCTTATGGAAATCTCTTCCTCGCGTTATTTTGTGGTGTAGTTAGTTGTTCATATGCGCGTGCGCAACATTTATGGGAAATATTTATGGGAAATGCGAATGACAGTGAAATAGATAGTATCTCGGCTATACGGAACGGCCTGCTTTTTACTGTGATGTGAATAAATATATTTCTAATTGTGTTATAACAATAGTATTAAGTACTTGCTAGGTTTAATGCGAATATATTTAATTTTATTTAATATACGATTTAGTAGATCAGTTGTGTACGTCAAAACCGAATTTGGTCGTACAACCAAGTGCATATAAACATTAATTTGTTATACATATGGAAAATGTTTAAACAAAATTAATATTTTTTAGTTTTAAAGTGACTATTTTTTTTTATCGAATGAAGCTAGCAATCGAGCATGCAGTCCACCTGATGGTAACTGCCGCCCCTGGACATCAGTAATCACCCCCAAGTACGATTTATTTGTACCTGAGGTTGATCACAGATGCGTTGCTACCCTTGAGGACTACGATGTTCGCCTCGTTCGTAAGTATAGCCTCTACGAACAGATTCAAAATTCACAGAGGATTGTGAGGGTGGCGGTGGTAACTGCCCGGTCGAACTACATGAGTTCTACCACCTGGCGAACATGAGTTCTGTCAACTGCTACGAAGCAAATGCGTGTAGCGGTAATACCGCCCATATGAGTATGAGTCAACCATATATTCTACATATTATTATGGTTGACTCATACTACTTATACGTATGGTTGACTACGTGGCACCTTAGATTAAATTTATAATTAGATTATAATTATAATTTTCGTTCTTACATTATTTGAAGATATGATATTAGAACGCAGTAATTTTTATTGAGATAAAACTAAGAAGTAAAAAGGAAAGATAAGAAAAGATAATGTAATAAAATATAAGTAGGTTGCTGTAGTAGAAATGTTGAAAGAAGTGTTTAAAAACGTTAATTCCTTTTTATAGTTATGTAAATTGTGTCGCTATTTTAATAAAAAATGTTTAAGTATTATGTTTTTATTGAAGCATTGTAGCTGAGTATAGGAAGATCAGTTGCGTACAACAAAACTGAATGTGGTCGTACAACCAAGTATATATATTTGTATAAATTGTTGTACAACCGAATGGACTAGCCAAAGTCACTCAGAATGAGGAGACCCAACCGACTGTAATAATTGGGTTGCTAAGTGAGTCTTGGTTGTACGAATATAGATGTGAAATATAAAGGATGACGCAGATTACAGGTAACACATCAAACTTAATTTATATCTACAGCACTTTATTATATACTACTATCTGACCCAGCAGACGTTGTTCTGCCATAAAAAATGGGGTTGATGGTAGATGAGTGAAAATTTAGTGTTGTATGTATTTTTAATGCCACGTTATAAAAAAAATAAAAAAAAATGACCAAATTGTCCAATCACCTAGGGGTATGTAAAATAGATAGTAGCCGATTCTCAGACCTACTGAATATGCATATAAAATTTCATAAAAATCGGTCAAGCCGTTTCGGAAGAGTATGGTAAGTAACATTGAGACACAAGAATTTTATATATAAGAAGAATATATTTATGTACATGTAATACTAATATTGTACTTTCTATGTAATACTAAGTGAAATTTGTCATTCTGTCATCCGAAATAACTACTTTTTTCTAAAAATAGTAAGGGTTAAATAAATACGGAAAATACGGAAATACGAAAAATCAATTAAGCGAAATTGTAAATATGTACGAAAACATTCAAAATGCATTTTAACAATATAAATATATAAGAAAATGAAAAAATGCATTTTAGTAACGAATTTACATTAAAACATATTCAAACTACGTCATCCTTTAATGCGAAGTTTCTGTAGCCAGAAAGGTAGAGTCAGTGCAGAGAGAGAAGTGAGATTTCGGTATAGTGTGCGTTAACCTTTATGATATTAATGCGTGAGTGTTCTGAGCTGATTATTTTAATTTACAAGACTTGTTATGTTTAAAAGAATTCAATCAACAATAAAAATGTTTATGAATAAAATAACTTAATTAATAATTAATTTTTTGGCATATTTTTATTGAAATTTAATATAAAAGTAAACACACATTTATACAATTGTGTTTATTTTTTTTAACTTATTCAGCAAATTAAAATTTTAACATTCTCTATTTTTAAGTTGCATATTATTTAACAGATGATGTACAATTATTATAAAATTACTATTATTTTATTTCAACATTACATTACTGTTTAATTTTAAACAATAAAAATTAAAACATAATGACATTTATTATTTATGTTTTTACGACAAAAATGTCAAATTTCTTTACAGGATTATAAAGAAATTTGACATTTTTGTCGTAAAAACATATTATTAAGAACATTTTAACAAGTCTTGTAGTTTATATTAAACACCGTTTCAGTCATGTTTGAGTACATACCGGTCCTAACTCGTTTTCTTATTTCTGTAAAACAGTCATAACATGTAAATATATGTGTAATCAAATTTGTTTAATAAAAATATTGTTTTAAAATACTAAGTAACAAATTAAATGTGTTTTAACACGTCAATATAGAATGCAAAGAATGTGAAACCTATAATTATTATAATTCATTGGAGACAATTTTTGATTATTTTTTTCTTGTATACTCGTAACAACAGAAAAACCCACGATATATGGGCCACTACTATTTTTCTTTAGAAACTAATATAATAATTTGAACTTAGTTATATTAATAAAAATAGAAGCCTAACATTTACAATTTACAATATTGTAGGCTTCTATTTTTTATTTATCAGGATTCATCAGGCTCAGGATTTCAATTTCTGAAAATTCGATTAAAAATATTTTAAAAATATAAATATAATGGAACACCCACGATATCTCGGCTGGTTGTCGGACGCCGGATCGGTGGCAACCAATGCGCACAGCGCCAGCAGAGCGCACCATCGCAGCATCTGGAATAGAAAAGAATTATGTTAATAAATAACACTATATCGTATTAATATGGCTCGTGGAAAATTTGTGTAGTTCGCCGGGGGAGGTACCACCGCCTCTCTCAGAATGGGGGAAACGATTCTTGCGTTTTGAATTGGAGAGGCTTCGTTGCCAGCTTAATTCGCGAACGAGGCAGACATCTTGGTCCTTAGGGGTAGCAACGTATCTTTGTCAACCTAAGGTTCGATTTAATCGTACTTGGGAATTATTTATGTTCAAAAGTGTCAGGTATGGGAGCCACCTTTAAGTTAAAAGTAAGACTCATTTACCCTAAATTAATTCCGTACCAGGCGTGAATACGTTGATAAGTCGAATTGCAATATAAATTTAAATATCTCAAGATGT
>DWNR01005216.1:0-10313 GCA_018250455.1 Polygonus leo
TGTTTTGAGTTACTTCTGACATATTAAACGATATTTTAAAAGTAAAAATGTAATCATAAGTATATATTATATTTTTTAATTTTTAGTATATAGTATATTTTCTTTATCAATTTGTAGGCCAAGAACAGTAAAAAATAAGGGAATAGTATATAAGGATACGTATTGGACGAACCGGCGAATGCAATAAGGAACACTTGTGAGGTATTATAAATCAGAAATATATTAAAAAAGTACGTCTTATATCATATCGGGAACAAGTATACAATACATATAACTTATACTACACTATGCTAGCAGTCACTTCACTAATCGGAGCTACTACTCGTGTCTTCAGAGCTCGTGCTATAATTTCGTGATTTTTTTCTATAAAAGAGAAAACAAAACATATAAAGATAACTGGCAAAAATAAAATAAACCATGTGCTATTTTATGATGTGCGTTCACTCAAATGTGATTTTCAAAAAAATATCAAAATTTTAAAAGTGCAAAAAGTGAGAGTGATTAATGATAACTAATTTGTGACACATCGTAAAAAAACACAACACACGTAAAATAAAATAAAAAGCCCTCTATAAAATTAGCATACGAAAGCGGCACACGACAAAGGGTTAAACATCTAAACACACGGCAATACTAACAATACGTCATTCTTCGAACCCAATATATCTAAACTATTCTACGGTTCAAACGAATGTCGATAGTATTGCTATACACTCCCTTTTGATACGAAAACAATGCTTTTGTACATTCTTTACCATTAATAACTTAGGTATACATAAAACTATAGGGGAATTAAGTTCTTACTGTTATGATGTTAGATTAGAAGAAATCTCAGTCTTAAAAAGTTAAATGTATAGTTCTAATTCCCTTTTCCACGTCTCACGGTGGTATTTTAAGTGTAGTTCTACTTATAGGGATAAGGAACTGAGATGAGAAGTACACCGCAAAAAAATAGGTAAGTTGACAGTGTTGGATGACAGTGACAGTTGACGAGGAACGTTCAAATGGCGATGGTGAGTGCAATTTACCATTTGTAAATTGTGGTTGTCAGAAAGTTTACGTTATGGCTGTCGGTGGACGAGAGAGTTTACTGTGGAGCGAGGGATAAATTGTAGATCAAAACCAGCTGACTTACGACAATCGGTCAATGAGCGAGTGGTTTATCGAACGAGTGATAAATTGTATACTAGAAAAAGCAGACTTTACAGTCTGCCTTATGGACTTAGACAACTGATGAGACAGTGGATTGTTGTTGGATAAATTGTAAATCAGAATGAGACAACTTTACGACAGTCTGTTGATTAGCAAGGGACATTGATTGTAACAATCACAAAAAGTGGTAGTCTAACAGGAGTTCATGGCAATATTTTAAGCAGGCATAATTGTTAAATTGACAGCGTGCACGGTTTCTTTTTCAGACTTTAGAACAGTCAGTGGAAATATTTTTGTGGAAACAAATACTTGCAAATCAGCAATGATTTTACTTCATGAAAGAAAAAATCAAATTTTGAACCTCCTTATTTCGAGGTAGGTTAAAAATCAAAACGAATGGTTTACTGCGCTCTTAGTTGGCAAATAAACGTTCGATGAAACTGTAAAGGTCATTAGGGCCAACAACTACACATTCGAAAAAAAAAAATGTCCGCAGGCAGACTAGCCTATCATCTTGGCCTCGTGACGTCACGTGTGTAAAAAAAATTTCGAGCAGGCAGACGAGCCCGTCACGTTTGCCTCGTGACGTCACGTGTGTACAAAAGCATGTTCAGTATCGCGTGTACCTCGTGATGCGGCGGCGGTCGAGGAAGCTGGGCGAGCCGGCGCGGCGCGGGATGGACGGCGAGCGCGACCGCGAGCGCGCGCGCGACGCGCTCGTGCGCCGGTAGTCCGCGTACACGCCCGTCATCGTTCTACCACGCCACGGGTTATATCGTATCGTATTGTGCTTTATTTCTTATTATTGGACATTCTCTACTATGACCTTGTTACTGGTTTCACAGTTACGTCTCCAATATTAGCCATAGTTGTGTGTTAATATATGTTGCTGGTTGTTGATCCATAAAAATGAATGATGAAATATAATAAGGCCGAGTGCGAGCCGTACTTGCTCACGAAGTGATCCATACCAGCTCAAATGGCGTTTTGGTTTTTGAAGATGAAGTTCTTTCTTTGATAAGAACTAGGTGGCGTATTATTGATTTATTCATATCGAGTACATGACCCATTAACTAAATGGCCAAAATACGTCACAAATAATATTTTGTATTTAAATTATAATTCGTCGTGTGATAATTTTCACTATGTGTATCAAATCGCCAATCATAAAAATACTTATTAAATATGAAAACAAAATACTGTCTATATTGTAACGGCTACATAACATTTTTGTAGAAAATAACACTTCATTGATTTCATGATTATTATTAGTCCACTTAGTCAACAACAGAAAATAGTATTTCAAAATTATGCTTTTGCTTTATATCCATTAGTGTATCTGCGTTAACATATATTTTAAAGTCACACACAGTTATTTGACAACATTATTGCGTCCTTACGCTTTATAAATAATAAAACAGAATGATTTGTGGTTACGGTCCCTACAACATGTTAACAGGGTAACAAAAGATGAACATTAAGACATAGGCGATCTCCCGTCAGGTTAGGTCATAATTCCAGGGGCTCCCTTGCTCTACGTTAATTTACAACTGGAGCTTATATATGCAATATATTGAGATAACTTCGATAGGATAATTTAAAATACGAGAGCTAAGAGTTTTGAATTGTGGGAAACCAAAATCTGAAACATGGAACTATGTTCTGCTGTTGAGGAGTGTGGAGTACTTATCGTTTTTAGTTACCTAGAGGAGCGCGTAGATCTGGATGAGCTACGACTGGAACGGGACGAGCTTCTACTACTGAAAGAGCTGGAACGGCTCGACCTGAAATGAGTACATCATTCATTAATTTGTATCATTGCTAATATTAGCTGCTACACTTTTAACGGTTTATACATCAGCAACGGTAAGTATTGTTTCGAAAACGTCTTTCTCAATGTATTTTACGTTAAAGAGCACAATTATTATGAGCAAATAAGAAGTTATATTACTCTTTGTTTACCATACGTTATGTATTCGGTTTGTGCCTTTACAAAAGAGCGAATAAAGTATTTTATAGTAATAAAGTTTGTCATAAAGTAGGAATTAACAACGTACCTCGACGAAGAATAAGATCTGGACCTGGAGCGCGACGAGTCGGAACGCGAACGCGACCTAGACCGCGACGACTTGCCGCGCGACCGCGACTTGGAGCGCGACTTGCCGCGCGACCGCGACTTGGAGCGCGACCGCGACGATCTCGACCAGCTGCGGCCGCGCGCTTCCGGCGAACTCTCCACGTTCACCGGACTCTTGCTCTTTGCCGCTTCGTTGTCTTTCGGCGGCGACTTAGGCTTGGCTGCCGTCGGCGCCGGACTTGCCGTTACGGGTACCGGCTCCGCGTCCCCGGCCGGCCCGCTCGGCCCCGCGGACGTCGACGGCCCGTTCGTCTCCTCCGCCCTCTTCTTCTCGATGGCGGCTTTGGTCATCTGAATGAGCTTCTCTTTCAATCTGTTCAACTCGCGGATGTCGAGGTCGTCCTGCCGGGCGCGCTCGTTCAACCTCAGGAAATCCTCTTCCGAGTCCTCGTTCTCGCTCGACGAGCTTCTCATGCACACCACGACGGGCTTGTTCTCCGCATCCTTCTTCTTTTTCTTCTTCGGCTGCAGGTCGGAGGGTGATTTGATGTATTTGCGCTTGTCCTTCTCCGGTAACTTGTCCAGAATGTCTCGGTAACGTTCGGGGCTCCGGCGCGCTGGCGAATAGCTGAGGCTAGATGTACTCCTGCTCCTGTGATTTGATCTCGAACGAGATCTGTCCTTATGTGTATCTTTTGTGTGGCCCTTTCCCTTATCGGTCTTTTCTTTTGCTTGCTTGGGGGATGGGGACCTACCATCCGGAGACTTCTTAGATTTCACACTGGGTGTGGTGCTCCGTTTTTTCTCATTTTTCTCTTCTTTCTTCTTACGAAGTGGACTTGGTGATTTAGAAGGGCTTGGAGAACTTCTGCGCCGGTGTCTTTCATCGGGAGTAGGTGATTTCTTTCTTGGTCGACTGTTCTGCCTTTTGTTATCCGATTTCGAAATAGGTTTAAATTTTTCTACTTTACTTTCTACCGTCCTGCGTAATGTAGGAGACTCATCACTTGCATCATCTTGCGATGGACTGCGTTGCCTCCTTTCTTTAGGCGGTGGTGAAGATTTCCGGTCGTTATTGAGTTGATCTTTGTTTTTCGGCTTTTCTTGAGGTTTTCTGGAAGCCAATTCTGGTTCAGATTCAGGTGGAGACGATCTAGTCGGTCTTCCACCTTTATAATATCGTTCTGGTTCTTTATAAGAACATTCCGATTCTTTATACGAGTCCCGATTTTTATAATTCCTCGGTGATTGATCTCGATATTCCTGTGATGAATCTCGTCTATCCCTAGATGAGCTTCTATTTCTTCGGCGCCTAGAACGGTCTTCATAATTGTCTCTATCAGTTCTTTTAGGTACTTCTTGATAGCGGTCGCTGTGAGAATTTTTTTTATCGTATTTCTCATTTTTTCTAAATTCATCGTGATTTTTATTTCTAAAAGCGGGAGATTCACTTCGTCTTGGAATACGTCTATCTTCTTGCGATGAACTACCACGGCGATTTCTATTAGTGTCTTTATTAAAATCTCTTCTATTATAATAAGTGTCCTCCTTTTTGCTGGTCTGAGGCGAAGGGCTCTTTCGTCTCCGTTTCTCTGGTGGAGGCGAAGTACTTTTTTGGTTCTGTCTCTTATCTCGTTTATTTGATTTACTAGGGGGCGGCTCTTCATCATCTGACTCAGACGAAGAATTCCTTTTGTCTCGTTTCGAGACTTTAGACCCTTTGATTCGTTCTCCATCATCAGACGACAAATCGCGTTTTCTACTGTCATACTTTGTGGATGCTGATTTCTTTCTGTAATCTGGGGATCTTCGATCGTCTCTATGCCGGTAGTCAGGTGATAATCTTTCGTCCCGGCGTCTTTCCGGCGATAGTTTACGTCCGTCTCTTTGTCTGAAATCGGGTGATCTTTTATCCTCCCTTTGCCTCTTGTCCGGGGATCTCCGATCGTCCCTGCGTTCATACACAGGGGACCTGCGATCGTCTCTATATCTGTGTTCGGGCGATCTACGGTCCTCCCGGTGCCTATAGTCGGGCGAAGGTCTACGATCCAACGATCGGCTCCGTTCAATCCGCCGTCTATTTGACTCGCTCTGGCGTATATTCCTGGGCGGCGCATCGTCGTATTTGTGATTACGATCATCACGGTCACGGTTCCCCCTTTTGTTCCGACTATCATTCTCATTTATATCCAGTGGACGCTCCCATTGCTTCTCCTTCACTTGTTTCACAGGAGAACTGGAAAGTATTTAAAGAGTATTATTATTTAAACAAAAATGTCCATTTCCATTAATAGTATGATTTATAAAACTTCATTCATCATCATATTTAATATATAAAAAAACATTCTTACGTTTCTCGACTGGAAGGCTCACTGGTTGCACGACGCCTGCTACTCGATTTTTTCTGTACAAAATTAACAATGGTATTAAACGAATGTTGAGTACAAATGCTGAAAACACCAGTGCCAGTACAAGAAGACTAGTGGTTATGGCAACTAAAAATCTCACTAAGTAAAAAAGAGACTCTTCAATTCAAGTTTATTTAATTTTATTGAAAGAAGAATCCCTATACTAAAATAAAAACATAAAACACTTTACACATGCTTTCTATAAGAAATAAAAAATGGAGGCATTAACTAAAACACCGTTAACTTTACTTAGTAAATAGTATTTAATAAGCTACTCACAAAAGCAACAAATATCGATAGAGAAAAAATATATTTGTAAGGGTAGTTTTTCTTTTTAATTTTAGAATGTTATTTTTTTATTCATCCATAACATTCTCAATAAGAGAATAATACTAATATGCAACGAGTATAATTATAAAAATGTTTGTCTGTTGGCACCAGTGCACGAATCCTTCATATTTACAGTACTAAATTAGTAACACATTAACAACATCTTTAATATAATCAAGTACATAAATACATGTATTACACAAAATCAAATGTAATATAACACTTCGGGAACGTACCTTCGTCAACAAACGGTGGTGGTAGTGTATACCATATAAACATGTGGAGCATCCTTAATTAGTTTTGAGTCAATGAGAAGAGGGAGAATGTTATGGATTAGTTACATCTTCATAAACAATTAGTCTGGACATCAAAACTTGATGTGCGCTACAAAAACGTGCTACAGTCCGGCACGAAGGACCAATTTCATAGTATAAATGAAATATTGCCATAAAATGAAAAATACAACACTCGGGACAAAACAGACAAATAAAAAGTAGAATGTGGTCGATGAGCACGTTTTTCTAAAACACATCGAGACATGGCGCCGTAATACATAGTGATACCACCATCTGTTTTAAAGGACTACAAAACACCATGCATGTAAATAACTGTGCACACTTTACATATTGACGTTTGCCCGCTTGCTTAATTAATCTCAAAAGTTAGTCACAAATGTAATACGCGGTAAAATGCATATCCAAATTTAAACATGTACAATTTTAGTATTCACCTAACATAGTGTTCTTACAGTGTTATTGTTTTGTGAAATACTTACAGTATACGTTATTCTTCAGATAAAGATGGCTATCCTATGAAATGATGCACAGTTAAACAGATAATTTTTACTTCGCTATATCTTGTATTTACAGAAAAAAATATAAAAAAATAAAATGGAGTAGAGAGATAGACAAATAGATAGAGAGAAAGAATAACCACATTTTATAAACTGTATATGTCCCGTATTGATAGCCAATTCATGATTTATTGCTATAAGAACGTGTGTAAAAGCAATACAATTTGAAAGCTTGGGGGCAACAGTTTATGAAAATAGCAAAACTAATCATTTCTACATTCACTTCATAAGACACTATTCAATAAAGGGGTTCTTATATTGCCGCAAGAGATTTTCTTACAATAAAAATACCTATTAAGCCCATGTTCGTAAGCTATTGGGTGCTGAAATGACATCTTATATCGGATCAATGTTCTTGTTCGTCTTCATGAAATAAAACAAAAATTAAGCGGTGTGCTAAATGAGCTATTAGTTCCTCTATCCCTTAATATAGTTAACCTATACATATAGAGGATTCAAAAACCTATTTGGGCAAGGGATTATGAGTGGTGTGGATTCCTATAACAGCAAGTCCCCATAAGAGCTGATACGTTTACCAGTTTTTTTATTACCCCAGTAACCGATACAAAAATCACAAAAGAAAAGTAGTCACTACTGTTATGCCAAGAATTCAAAGATTGAGTTTTTGTTATTATTTAGTACGCTTTAAACTTAATTTTAAAAATATATATTTTTAAATGTAAGTAGCAAGCATCTACTATTTAGAATATAAGGAGTGCAAGATTCTAACGCAAGTTACAATACAATTTAATTTAATAACGCTTTATTTTAAGACTTACATTATAGTTATGCCATACAATGACTTTGTTTTCAAATATTTATTATTATTATATATGATATATTATTTTAATACAGTTTTGAATTAAGTCCAACTATCATTCGATAGGAGCAATAAACACAAGTCTGAAGGTGAATTGTGCACTTGTGCAAACTTAACCTTAGCCTGAAGAGGACCCTTCTTTAACATAACATTCATAACTTCGATATAATATTATGCTGTTTAAATGGTCGCTGACATAACGTCAAAGAGTACAAACGTACTTATAACCTTAGCTTCAAACTCTTCAGCTGTATATTTTATATGCTGTTTTATTTTGTTTAAAACAGGATCTAAGGCATTTTAGTTGGACTTTAAAGTATTTATTTACTCTGTATACATCTGTAAATAGAAATAGAGGCCACATGTCCAAAATAAAAATAAAATCAAATTTTTATTTTTTGGGTATTAAGTTTGTCACTTGGTACGATATTATAATGTATACTTTTTTATGTCTATTCTAGAATCAAACAAAAATTAGCTGGAAAGAGCCCTCAAAAACACAACCTTTGAATTCCACCTTAACATCTGTCGCTATAAAAATCGAGAGCACATATTCGATGACAAACTCGAACACTTTGAGTGTTTAGGGTTGATAATTACCTTTTTTTTCCTGGTCTTTCTGTCGTCCGCCGAGCTCGCAGACTCGCTGTCGTGCTCCGAACTACTGGAACCAGACGAGCTCTGAGACTTCGAACGTTTCTTCTTTTTCTTGCTGGATTCTTGTCTGTAATAATGTGACAAGTGTTTCAATCCAATTTTATTATAAAACCACTGTCGTAATGGTCATATCAAGCATTTATGGGAATACCTAAATACATTTTTTTATGATTACATTACGTTGAAATTCGTAGCAAATGGGAAAATAAAATCTTTGTGAAAAGGTTTACATCTTCGAATTGATTTATTTGATATAATTTGGTCATCAATTGGTACATTTAAGCAAGAAAATATGTCAATTAAAATATATTTTCTGTCAAAATTATAATAATAATAAACATGCTACTTTGTTATATTTCCTATGTCGGCTCTGAGTTTTCAATTTTAAACTGTTACTTAGCGCCTACAGTAAGAGCAAAAAGAGATAAATGTACTTGAATAAATTAATAAAGAATAAGTAATATACACAAGTATATATACACTTCAATAAATTACAAAAAGGCTTTTCAATATAGACACTAATAGTATAATTGACGCAATACAGCAACAGCTGTACACATAAAAGGCGGTTGAAGCAAATAAAGGCAGACATATTTATTTATTTATTTATTTATTTATTTATTCTTTTTGTAAACCTAATATCTAAGGAATACAAGGGCGAACTTAATGCCTAATGGCATTCTCCACCAGCCAACCCTTGGTGATAGCGAGAAGTTGCGGTAGGTGCTACAAAGCAAACATACGTACATAACACATACATACATGCATATATACATATCTTCATATATACATATATACATACAAACATACATACATACACATATACATATATACATACATACATACATAAGAACATATTCATTTCAATGTTATAATTGTGCTGTAAATCTTGTTATAATTGTGCTATTTATGCAGGTTTTTGTCAATGCCAATGCAGGTATTTAGGGCAACAAATTAGAATTTAATTAGGTATTTTCTCTGATGAAATTAATTTTAGTTTCTTTGTTTACCTTATGATTTCATTATTTATGTATTTGCTAAACACTATCGCTGAACGGGTTGTTCAAGATTAATATTTTTGTAACAAGTTCTATCTTCATTATTATAACATTTTTTAAAGCTGTTGTTATTGGCTTATTTATACTCTGCATAAATATACATAGAATACATACATTAGTATTATGTTCATATTTATATGTATGTGATATAACATAGTGCATACCTACGAATATACTTCCACAACATTTTCCTCTGACTGAAATTGGCAACAAAAACATTCGTTCAGTATCTTAGTCGTTTAGCAATGTATTAACAAATTCTATACTAAATAATCATACTTGCCTCTTTGTCAAGTGTAGTGCCACCTGCCTGGGTCAATGCAAAACTATGAAATTTAGCAAATTAAATATAAAAAATAATATCAATCATAAAAAAATAATTGAATGAGTGATGAGTGATTAAAGGAACAGAGGGAAGAGTAACTTACTTTTCTTTCTTGTTCTTCTTCGACTTTTTCTTCTTTGATTTCTTTACTTCTGGTGATGTACTGTAAATAAAATAATTTTAATTTAGTACTACTAATATTCACAATGTGTTTTTCATTCTACTGAGTAATCACCGTAAACAATTTAAAGATAAGGAATTAAAAAGTTCAGATTTTTTAAAGAGTACGTAATTTAAAGAGAAACTTGATCGTAAATGTGTCTTGGAAATTGCGTTTCATGATACATAGAAGCTAAAACAAAACAACAAACAAAATGTACACGATCAAAAGATTTATAAACCTATTTCCATTACCATTTAACATTTAAATCATAACATCAGAGATGTCTTTGATATACTAACACAACTGTTACAAATCTGAACGTTATTTACAAACATAAAAAGACGGCAACACCTGTGTCTGTCTGTTCACAACATAATTATATTCAGAATAACACAGAATCAGAATATCTTCTATACATATAATAAAGCTAAAGAGGGTCGAAAGTCTGTACATGGAATATATTCAAAAAA
>DWNR01005217.1:0-10313 GCA_018250455.1 Polygonus leo
ATCTTAGTCCTCAGGGGTAGCAACGCATCTGTGATCAAACTTAGATATGACTCAATCGTACTTGAGGATGATTACTGGTGTTCATGGGCGGCAGTGGCCACTTACCATCAGGTGGACTGCACGCTCGTTTGCTACCTTTGCACAATAAAAAAAAAGTCGGGCGTGAGATAACGCAGTGCGCTCTCACCCTAACACTCCACTCCGCATACGGTACATGTGTTGGTAACTTGGCGTTGTTTGTACAACTTACATTAAGTTCGCTCACCAAGTGCACTATATCAGTGTGCCCTGATCGAATCTATTGTGCTTTAATGGAATGGATTTTGTTTTATGCAATCCCAGTAGAAATGTTGGATTCGGCCGAGCAGCCATTGAGATGAGGCCAATTAGGAAGAAAGGAGAAAGAGATAACATTTATTACAAAGTACACACAAACACACATACACATCTTCACACCAAATCCCTAACGGGGTAGTGGCATTTGGCACTCAATACTCTCTGCCTATCCGTTACTACAAAGTAGTATATGCAATACCAGTAGTACTAAGCCTACAAAACGTGCATATATCAAGTGGAATGCAGGCTTGTTTGCTACCCTAATACAAAGAATCTACTGAAGTAACACAAGTAGTCAAGTGGTAGAATTCTTTAGTTCGACCGGGGAGGTACCACCGCCACCCTCATAATCCTCCGTAAAGCAATTTAATGGGTTTCTGTTTGGAGGCGTGGTTGCCGGCCATACATATACCTCAGGGGAAGCAACGCTGATGATTCAATCGTACTTGGAGCTGATGACTGATGTCCATGGGCGGCAGTGACCACTTACCATCAGGTGGACTTCATGCTCGTTTGCTACCTATATAGGTACAATAAAAAAGTAAACGAAACAAATATTTCGATTCTAAACTGTTCACAAGTACTCACATAATCAGTTTCATATGTATATTGTATTTTCAGCTTTGTAATTGCTTAACATAAATTCCTCTCGATATTGAATTTCGTCCGCTTCAATCGCAGCCATGAAACGGAAAAATTCACGCGTCGGATTAAAAAATGTACGAAATTACGAGAACGCGATACGCATTTCAATATATTATTGATGATCGCGCGTTCCTCATGTCGACTCTCCGTTTTTTATTAGCGGCTTGTTTGTGTGTCAAATTAATTTTCTACTCGCTTTTTTACAGTACAGAAACAGCAAATATCCAACTGATCTATCTATGTATATAAACGCGAAAGTTCACTGAAACTACAAGTGCAAGAGTTTAAAATTATGGATGAAGGTTCTTTTTAGGACGTGATTGCTAACTAATATGGGTGCAACTTAATAGTAATTCATATTTTTATAACCACGCGGACAAAGTCGCGGGCAACAGCTACATAAAAATGAATCCCTATTTTCCTTGGCCATGGCATTACATGTGAACGGCTGGACGGATTTCGCTAATTATTTTGTTGTGTTTGTTGTTGCCAGAAGATGGTTTTCATTAATGAAAAATTAAAGAAAGTTGCGCAGAAAATTAGAAAATTCAAGAAAACTCAACGATCGTATTAGCTTTTCTATTGTAACCATAGCAAAACAACTTTTTTACCAACAATATTCATAGTTAGGACAGGACAGCGCCTGTCGGGTCAGTTAATTGTTAATAAAATAATAAATGGTACCCATGTTCGTACATATGTAATCGACGTTGATCAATGATTCGTTGTTACCTCTGAAGAATAAGATGATAGCCTCGTTTATTCTTTTTTAGTATGATTGGCAGCACACTTAAAAATGAAAAAAAATTGCGCTGCAGAGGATTATGAGGGTGGCGGTGGTAACTGTGCCGAAAGTGACCTTTTCGAAGCGGCAGTAGTTATGTACTTCCTTTCAAAGTGTTCTAAACGAACTAACTTTGAATAAATGAATTTTGATTTAGACTTTGAATTGTGCGTATTTTACCGGGTAACATAACCGAGACAACCAACCAATCATATAACTTATTACCATTTATCTCAGTATTATGATATAACGGCATTAGACGGACAAACAAACAAACCGACAAACGCTATGATACTCATATTACCCAAAAAGCAAAACCTCCACTCTTAAACCCATTAACGCGTTTCTGTTAAAACTTGTTATCTGGTTAAAAAGTCAACCCATCAAAAAGTTAAAAGTAAATACAAATAAATATGTAATTGAATTACACAACTTTTGTTTGTCAAAAAGTGTTTTCGCACGTAGCGCCGCGGCGGTACTGCGCTGATGAATTATTCATAGAGTATCGTTATTTTAAAACAGACTCGCTGTTTTCAACGGATATCCATTTGCCGAAATACAAATCCATAATTATTTACATTGAGTTAATATTTCAACGTCGGCGGTTAAGAATTTTGGTTAAAACTTCCATTTCTCGCGTTGGAGACTCAGTTTCCAATTTCAGACACCGCTGATTTTAAAATTGCATAAAACAAATGAAGACTTAATTGTCACGTATTTTTCTATAGAAGTAAACATCCTAAGGAACTCATCTCAAAAAATGTTAAGGTTGTGTGAAGCATAACGTACTTGGTTAGCGGGAACTATGGCTTTGGTTGTGACAGAAGAGCCATAATCAACCTGAGATACAATTACAATTCAACTATAGTTTGGCCACAGATGCGTTGCCAGAATTGAGATGGTTGTCTCTTATCTCATGTAATGATCAAAAATCATACATTTCTAATTGAAACGAAAATTGCTAATTAACATTGCCGGAAATAGGCGAAAATAGGCGTAACAAAATAAAGTCCACTAAAAACGCAACCCATACTTTTCGCGTAAAAAGTTTTTTGGAAACCTTATTCCGCATACCCACACCTAAATCCACGTCAATCTTGTCGCAGACAAACCTTACCGTGCACGCTGACAGCATATCCCCAACCCCGCGCGACGCAAAGTAAAGTTTGCCAAGTTAAAACCACACACTCGATTACCGATTTGCATGCATTTGCATATCCTTGTACTGATTCAACTATCGGACAAATATGACAGGGTTTGAGTGAATAGAATTCATATTTGAGCTTTTTATGTATTTAAAGTTGAAGACAAGCAATTAAGTGGGTCTGTTTAGTGGGCCGCAGTTGGTACAGGACGTTTGCATCAAAATAATTTAACAATAATTTCAAGCAATTTACAATTTTGATATGTTTTAACTATTTTTTATTCAAAGAAGTAACTCAATTACTCATTGAAGTTGACTCTATCTACGCGTTCATGAATATTAATGAAGTCCTTGGTATGATGTGTATATCAAACTAAAGACTTCATAATTATGCAAATTTATACAATCGCTTTTATTTAATTCAATCGAAAGTACTTTATTTCAACTCAACAATAAATTTACCCTTAAAATCCTCACAAAAACTGTCGAATTACATTAAAATACAGTTATCGAAACTTGTTTAATTCACCGCCGCTCAAGCAAACTGGCACTCGTTCGTTTTTAAACGACGCCATTCAAAACTAGCAAAAGCAGTATGTCAACAGTTTCGTTTGTATCCGAATTCAATTTACCAATTAGAGAGGGAAGCGTTAAAGTTTTAAACTGCAAATATTTTACGTTTAAATTTGTCCGATCGTATTGATATTACAGCTCCCATAGTCAGGATAGAACTCGAGGAGGTAACACCACTATCTTTGTGAAGCAATTCATGTTTTCGTTTATAGAGAGGCATGGTTGCCAACATTCTTAAACAGAAAATGAACATCTTAGACCTCACAAGAGAAAAACGCATATGTAGTCTGTCGCGATGGTACGATTCATTTGTAACTTCTGACAAACAGATAAACTTTAGGCCTGTTCACTGCTTTAACACTAGATATATAAATAAAATAAAGAAACATTTTCTATACATCATAACTATTAATGCCCCATCACTATCAATGTAATTTTTTCTTTAAATTGTCTTTGGTTTGGCGTCTTTATGCTCTCCCTTTTACATTGTAGTGATCTTTCCAAGTAATACAACTGATTTTATTTAAATCAAACCTAATGTACATGAAATTTACAAAGCACAATAAAATACAGTTATCGAAACTTGTTTAATTTAAAGACAAATGTTTTACGTTTGAATTTGTCCGATCGCATTGAGATCACCGCTCCGATAGTTGGGACTTAGAGGGATTTAGATAACGTATTCCCATTATCAATCCTCAACACTTTAATGTCTTGCAATTTTGTCACAAATAATGTATTTTTGTAGCAACTGTAGCTATGTAGCAACACCAGGGCGTGTCAACATCGACTGACGTTGATACGACCTGATGTTGCTCTATTATAGAACAAATCACGTGTCAGAAATTGGAGATAGACTCGTATTATTGCAATGTTATTTAATCGGAGTTTATAAACATGAAAGTCCGCAAAAGAATGCCAAAAATCAAGATTCATATAACGCACATAGTATATTATAAAAGAGTTATCGTTTTTTTTTGTTAATCGCCTTAACAATAGGAGGATGTTAATATTGGGCAGTATTTATCATTTCTTTAAATGTATTTGATAGCAAACTGGCACTCGTTCGTTTTTAAATGATGCCATTCAAAACTAGCAAATGAAGTACGTCAACAGTTTTCGTATGTATATCCGTATTCAATATACCAATTAGACAGGGAAGCGTTAAAGATTTAAACTGCAAATGTTTTGCGTTTGAATTTGTCCGATCGTATTGAGATTACCGATACTCGGATTTCACTCGAGTGTGGGATTGATAATGGTATTTGTAGAACTTTAATACCATTAATGCAGTGGAACTCAACCTTTTTTTCATAGGAGCCACAAACACATGTTAGTCGCGGGCCACACAAAGAGCAACTTAAACAACTATGAATGAATTTGCTCGCTTGTGTTCTCAACTTTACTAAAAAGTCAAAATGGTTTAATATAAAGAAACACCAGATGGGCCAACCACCAAAGCCCGGCGGGCCACATTCGGCCCGTGGACCGAAGGTTGGGTATAGCTGAGTTTTTATCGTGATATCCCGCTTGCACGGATGCGAGCGTATGTGTTAGAAAACGACAACTGTATATTTTTCTCTTTCACCCGCGTACAATATAGGTTTAGGACTCGATGTAAAAAACCTCATTGCGTTTATCACATCCTAACGAATTCCGATGAATTTATTTAAAAGAAACATATTTATATAATATGAAATTGACATAATATTGTATAATATATATATGTTGATGACGCGACTCTAGCCAGTTTACCCTCACTATCGTGGCTATAGAAGTTTTCACTTCAAAATCTACTGTGTTGGTCATAGTCTTCATGTATAAAAATCCTTGCCACGATGTTCATCCACCACTAATTAACCAATTTTAACAACGTCAACCCATTCATTAAATATAAAACCATCAACCGAACTGAGCGTCCATGCACATAATGTGCATACAGATCTTCCTGAAACACCAGCAAGGACAGTCCGACTCCCCTACACACTTTGGGGAGCACATCCGTTGGAGGTCTACGTATCTTGTCGCATGTCCATTCCGCAAGCAAAGTCGCGGTATAAGCACTCCATAACGCCAAATTAGCCAGTGCCCATTTGTATCCCTGGCTTTTCGGTAAATAAGACTGCCAAGGGCCCATCAGCTGCAATTAAGGACACGTTGATTGCTTTCATTACGCTTTATCTACACAGACATGACATAAAACTAATGACGGCACACGAAATCTACACAACACAAGCTTATTTGAGATTTCAATTATTGCATCAGTAATAATTATTGCGCCTAATTGTGCCCTTCGTTTTTGGTTGACAATTTTCATCCTAGTACTCAAATTAAAATAACAAGATTTTAACGAATTTAAAAAGTTTTTTTTACAAGTTCTTCCTTCTTTAATCAACTCCAAAAAGGTGGAGGTTAAATGTTCGTCTGCAATTTTAAAAATAGTAATTATTTGGCCTAAATGAACGAGGAGAATGTATGCCATTCTCTTCAGCTACAATACTATAATAATAAAGCTCTAACTAAATTCATATGAACATATAACAATAATTCTTACATGCCACAGAATTAGAGTTAACGTAATAGTGACTCCCGGTGAAGTCCGCCTCTTCGTCTGCATTTGCATGAGCTCCTTCGCGAGAAATATCGCCTTCCACTGACTGGTTTGTTCGTACGCTACCGCATCTGTAATAACCAAGTTCATCGTTACAATCCTCTATTATTTTCACTGCTGGGTAGGGTAGGACACGTATCAACAGTGTTAGAAGGATACTAGACTATAATCAATCACGATGATCAAATGAGAATTGGTAGACCTTTGAATAGATCTTTTTGCACTCAAGCCAATTAGGTGGGTTTTGCTCTATCAAAAAGCACACTTGTTTATTGCATGATAGTATATTTGTACTATATTCAAAGTTATATGATTGAATCCTTTCTGCCTCATGAGTTGGGCAGGAATATTACCTTTCATTAACAACCACGTTACAATAAATGCATGCCACCGTCACCGTCATCTGTTCCTGCCTTTTAATAGCAGTGTAAAGAACTGCTGCTTTCTTACATTGTACGTCTTCATACATTTGAACGTCTCACGTATTGTAGGATATTTCAAACATGTTCATGGGCGGCAGTGACCACATACAATCAGGTGGACTGCATGTTCGTTTGTATGCACTGCATAGTTATGATAGTATTTGAAAATAACTGTTATTTTTGCCGTACCTTTCAGAGGAGGATTGTATTCTGACCAATCAATAAAAAAGATATCACAGCGAATTTGGCACCAATTTATCCATACAATTTTCAGAATCTGTAAAAGTATAAAATGTTTCAAACAACACATGTAAGTAATGTAAACGAACCAAAAGTAAACTTATAATTTCCACGATGATTCTTTCCATCATACAATTTTTATTGAATGTTGGCTTACCTTTAATGATACCACAGTATAAACAAAAGCTCTTATTACAGTTTCTTCAATTTGCGACAGTGGTAAAGCCATTCCAAGTGTACCGGCTTCAGAAGACAACGCATGGACAGTCGAAAATAAAGCTGCCTAAAAAAAGAAGTACACGTGCTATGGTAAAAGTCCGTAGTTGGTAAATCTTAAAAATTAACCAACATGAGTTGGTAAATATAAGGATTTTATAAAAAAGACATGATTTTCCATTTTTTAACCATAAGACTTTAGGGAATCCTAAGATTTACCAATGTAATGGTAAATGTACTGTTGGAAATAATAAATGAGTAAGTATTTATATAAATGGTTAATTAATTATTACAATATAGATACTTCATGATTTTGTTAACATGGTTAGGTTAAGTAAGGTTAGGATGATAATCATGTTTTTATTAATCACTTGTCTAATTTTTAAGATTAACCGTGCTTCTGTGGTAAAACCTAACATTTACCGAGTGTATAATGGTAAAAGTTCGAAAAGAACAATGATCATAGAAAAGTTCGGACTTTTACCATCGAGTGTTGGTACATCTTAGGTTTTACTAATTAATCTTAAAATTTACTTAAAATTTAAATTTTATAGTTCGGGTTTTTACTGTAAAAGAAATCACGAAATCAAAATCAGTATCTACATAATTTAGAATTAGATAATTTCAATGCTTAAGAATACGGAGCCTATGATTTAACATACATACATAATACTTTGTTACTACGTCTGCAAAATAATAAAATTTGCAACATGCACATAATTATATCGTCGATTATTTTAGTGCGTCTGATTTTTGGTGTCGATATATCGCCGATCATGAACATATTCACTATTACGTTAACCAATTTTCAAGTTCATTTAACATTGTTCTAGGTATATTTCAGTACTTATAGGTTCCGTTAGAATCGTACATCTTAGAATCTTATAGGTTCCGTTTGTCGATATTTCCATTCTCGTATATGCCTACGCCTGCTCCTAATTACACGCCGACGCCTAGACATCAAGACCATCTCTACTAGCTACTCGTACCTACAAAGGTTATTGAAATTAAAAATGATTAAGCCAAGCCTACACTTTCATTTATTTATGCTTATGTCTTCGCTCTTTTCCTTCATAATTATTTTTCTTCTTCATTCATCTTCGTCATTTCGTGGACACCGACAACCATGTCTTTGCTGTGTATATGATATGTACGTACGAATTAAAATAAAAGACCTATAAGGGGCTAAAGGGCAAGGGCAAACTAGCATTCGTATTTATTATTATAAATTAGGCTTTATTAGATTTAGCTCTGTTTAGTGCTTACTAGCCAAACAGTGCGAAAGTACTATTTATTAAAAATCAATCACATTTTTGTAATTTATGGTAAAACCGCGTAAGAAGCTGCTGGCAGTAGCTCATACTATAATATCCTTACAAAATAAAGCGCGTCTGCCACGGTGCCAGATAAAATAGGCAACCCAGCGACATGAAGACCTCCTCTGCGAACGACACCACGCCACTGCACTACTGCATATATTACTGACATTGTCCCCAGCAAACCGCCCCATATCTGTAATTTATTTAAATAGACTAATTTTACACGAAAAGTGAATGATGAGTAATTTTATAGTCCAAAGTTTTACAAAGTAATGGTTAATGCTTTTCATAGAGAACTCTCGTCAATTGAATCATATAAATTCTAGCATGGATACAATAAACATATATTTTTACATCTCTCAACATAGGGTATGCAAAGAAATAAGAGATGAAGATGGGGTCAAGACACCACCTTTACATCCATTTTATTTGTTTACAAAAGTAGTACATCAGTTACTGAGAGGGTAATATTTAGTATTATAAATCGTGCATTGCCATTCTGCTATAAGTAGCGGTGATATATATCTGTTCAAACAGTACTTTTACCCAAAATACTACCAGTAAATAAGTATATAAACTATACAAAATACTCATCTACGAATACGAACGTACCTCCAGACCGCGAAGTACTCCAGCGCTTGGCATCTCATGCTCAACCTTAAGCGTCATAATTAATGTATCCGAGAGAGGGGACTTCGTTGCATACTGAGCTATGACAGATATTAGCGCATGTAAAGAGCCAACAGAGTGTGGGTCACGTTCAATTCTGAAAATAAGTAGATGGAGATTCTGTTTATATGCTGATATTATTTTGCAACAGTTAGTTGTATACATAATTATAAAAAAATCCGTGTCACAATGTTCATCCACGCTTAACCTCCGAAATCACTAAATCTATATCAATGAAATATTGTACATATTTGATTCGATCTAGCTTCAATGATAATGCAATGTAATAATAATGTCTTGACTATAATTTATATTTCAATTGGACAAAAACTATTTCCTTATAGCAGTTACCGCAAAATACTAAATATTGGATTTGGTCTTCAATATATAACTATTTATGTGTGTGTACCTATATTATGATACTTTGACCTAAATATCAAATATAATAATTGAGTTTCTCAGTAATCAGTTACCATTGCTTTCCTTTTTAATAAAAAGCCACTTATTTGATTTTATTATAACCTCGATATATCGAAAATTATCACATATTTCATTAGAAAGCTAATAATATTCAATTAGAAATAACACAGATATAGGTACATTACTAATAGAATTATATTATAACTAATAAGCCTGAGCAGACGTGGTTTTGCCTTTAAAGAAATTTCCATTATCCCATCTTGAGAAAAACTTGGACAAAGTTGCAACCGATTTTAATTAAATGTGCAAAATTTAATTAAAATCGGTTAACTACTTTCGGTGATTAGCGTGGACGAAGATCATGACACGGGAATATTATATATTAAATTTAGACTTAAAATATTCATATATATTTTGGGTAGGTACTCTGCTACTCACTTTGAATACTGGGTTGCGGAACTTATGAGTTCATTAAAACAAGTTCGTACTTTATACAAATAACGACTGTAGGACTTAAAACAAATTACTTCGTTTGAATATACGAACTTTCATTTGAATATAATTAATTGCTATTTAATTTAGACGTTAACAAACCTTATAAATCTATGTGTGTCCTTATAAACCTTATAAATCTATAACACAAATATTTATTTTCAGTTTCCTATATATTGTTCAGACAGGTGGTTTCTTTGAATTTCTCTACAAAGTTTACTACTTTTACCTTTTATTAATTACCTTTTAGCAATTACATGTTTGTAAAAAGGTTGCTTAGGGTGGGTTGCACCGTAGGCCTGGTTAAAGTTAGCGTTAAAATTAACTGTAACAGTAACTTTGACGATGACGATGGAATGTGACATTTGTTTGTTGCACCAAGTTATTTTCGGTCAATGTTAAAGTTAATAGAGTAGCCAGTATAAAACAGTATTATTTCCCT
>DWNR01005218.1:0-10313 GCA_018250455.1 Polygonus leo
TTGTGTACCCTTATTTATTTTATTTATAATTTAACTATATACGACATGTCTTGTATAAGATTTGCGGTGATTCCAGGTCTTCTAGAACATCATAATTGGAATGCTATAAATATTTTTCCAGGTGGTAGAACTTGTGTAGTTCGACCGGGGAGGTACCACCACCCTCATAATCCTCGTGAAGTAATTTTAGTGTTTCGGTTTGGAGAGGCGTGATTGCCGGCTATAGGTACTTATACAGAACCATCTTAATCCTCAGGGGTAGCAACGCATCTGTGATCAATCTTACGTATGATTTAACCGTATTTATGATTACTGATGCCCATGCGCGTCAGTGACCACTTACCATCAGGTCGACTGTACGCTCGCTTGTTACCTTTATGCGATAAAAAATAGTTTAATTATAGGGTTTTAAATTTAACTAAATTTACAACCCGCCTTATGAGAGAAAGCCTTGAGAATTCCCAGAGAATCCCAGTGTTCGAGACACGCGATAGACCAATTAAACGACAGCAACACCCACGCTCCTGCCAATTGTGACGAGAAAACAATAAAAACGACTATAATAGCTGCAAACTAGAAAATTATGCCAGCTTTATAAATGGCAAATAAATTACAGATTTAATGAATAAATTATGAACAACGTGGTACGCCGCCGGAAAAAATAGCGCTGAAGTGCGGCGCCGGCGCCAGCCACGGCGCAAGGATAAGCCGTGCACGCGCGTTTAACTAGAAACCAGCAATAAACTACATTCCACATTGGACCTTAAGGAAAAGCAATAAGGATTAAAACAGCAAATCCACAACAGCAAATACGACGTTCCAACCGGCAGCGGATAGTCTGAATGCGCTCATGCGACCGTAGCGAGTCATTACGATACTTCGAAAGTGCTCCTTGCGTCAAAACAAACAAATAAACGCTCTATCACATTGCGATAAAGTCGTATTTATGCACTCCAATTTAACAGTGTCCCTCTCGTTTGACATACGAGCGAGCGAGAGGCGTGTCATAAAAAATGTATCCGCAAACGCAACGATCCCGTTCATTTTGACACGTTACATGCGGCAGGCGAAGTGATAAATATCTTAGTTCGGACAGATGCCGGTACCGGTATCTACGTAAATTCAATTTAAATACGGCCCGCGGCTGTAACGCGGAAAGGCGGCTCGCCACAGATACGAACAGCATTAAGCGTGAGAGAACAAAGATACGTAAGCACCCAAATCTTGTGGACAAACCACTTGGGACGCTCGACGACGAATAAATAATACACCGAGCACTCGACGTATACTTAAAAGTGCCTACTATTAACTAAATAAACATTCGAAACACGGATCGATTGTCTGAGAAAATCTCGGAATGCGCATATCGATGTTGTAATGAAGCATCGTATGTACCGTTTATATTTATTCCCGCAGCAGGTGCGCTTGAAAGACGAAAAACATAAATTCCGATTCGATAACAGATGCTAGCCAGCCGTCGACCATACTTGAAAATGAAATCCAGCGTTATTTAGAGCACGCCGCCGTATGCACGCTGAATAATCTCGACGTTATAATCTAAGTACATTGAAACTATGGAAGTGTCTTAACTAGAGCGGCAAAATCTCAGACACCGTGTGTTCGAGACAAACAAGCGACCGAAGCGTAGTTATCTAAACAGAGCCCACGCCCCTAATCCCAAAAGATACCCAAACCTCTCGAGGGCCATGTTTTATTATCTCGAGTTGGCCCGCTATCTTTGGAAGTTGTCCCGATGCTACAAAAACTACAAAATCTTATCGAACGACACGAACTTCAACTTAAGCCCGTCCCTATTTTTACTCCTTCGGCGAAGCTTTCAGCCATATCGGCGCTCTCGGTCCCGGTGAGATTTATAACTGTCTGGATCGATTTACAGGTCGCCGGAAGTCTACATTAGGTAACGGAAACCTGGGAGTGCTCCGAATAGGTAATTTTAGACCATAAAAGCCGAGGGACACTCGTGCAATCGAAAAGCTCTTAAGACAGTTGAAGTGGGGTAAAATTTTAAGTGCACATAAATGATAATTCCGAAACGGATGTTTTGAAAGACCTCAAGGAAAATGGTAATAATTTACAGAATAATTTGATAAGACTAAAAGCTGCCGATGCTTGCTTACAACCTTTTTATTTATTTTAAGGACTAAGAAACAAGAAAGATAACATTTATCAATCATTGTAACGTTTCGGGCAATTGAAAGCTCTTAAGCCGACGGAGATAGTTAAGCCGAGCTCTTGAAATCCATTAGTGGCCGAGGTATGTCAAGTGACAATGTTTGATGGAGAGGCTGGTTAAGACAGTCGTCGACAGGTAGGTGATGAGTCATTGTCTAGCAATCTAACAAGTAATTGAAAAAAAAATATTGACCAAGATCATACAAATTATGAAAAGTCCATCAACCTTTAGAGCTCAATTTAAAATTATTTAGTACCTTAGCTAAGGTATTTTACAAACATGGACATCGCAGCCAATTAGACGGCATGTAGAACACGTTAGATAAGGACTTAGTGACAACCTTAATTGCGGATACAACAGTCACTTTCGGACCTTACCAGTTATTAATTACTTGGACACTCCTTAAATACCTTCAAATTGTCCTAAAGTTTAACTTTAGATAATTTAAAGTTACAAGGCTCGTCAAGAACAAAGCGGGCGACGACTCAGGTAAATTTTTTGCCCTTAAATTTTTGAGAAAGTGGCACTGTCGTTTCGCAAGGCGAGTACAGGTAGAGGTACCTGTTGGAACTTGTCGAGAACAAAAGGGGCTCCTAGAGGCGTCGACCGTTAATGGTAGTATGATACAGTGTGGGCGACTAAGTCAATTAGGCCATCCGCCGACGCCATTCCCGGAATGTCGCCGTCAAATGACTACTAACGATAAGAATATAAGGCGAGATTGTGTTCTCGTCCTTTTTGTCCTTTTACCCGAATATACCTTCGCCGTTTCTGATAACGCACCCTTTTCTTAATTGAGTTTCGATGTTCTCCTTATCAGCAAATCGTAGGAGCTGAAAGCAGGTAAGGTTGTCAGCAAAAATTAGCAGTTATTCTTAATCTGAACGGTATGGCAATATTTTATTGAACGGAAAGCTCTTTTGTGCGCAGAATTAAAATACAAGAGGCGAGTAAAGAGTAAACATGATGACTAATAGCATACTGCGTTGTTGTGAATACCTACTCCGATGCCAATAAATCTAAAGTAAAATCAAGTACTAAGGCGCATTGTGACATATTGTTTCTTGACAAAGTATCCCTAAGACTCAAGCATTATCATGCTTATTTTAATCCACATTTAGTTAATATTTTTGATAGCTATACTATCATGGTGTTACATCAGATCCATTATAAAATGTTACTTACGATCACTATTTAATTGATTCAATTTTTTCTCGAGTTTGTCCACGGTAACTTTATATATGTATACGCCTATATACCTCCAGTCTTGCCATTCCCAAGTCGCTACGAGTTTAGAGTTATTAGGATCGAAACTATCGTTTAGAGTATTAATTTCAGTATTTGTTCCAAGCCTTTTAGGGATAACAATGTATACAGAACGCATATTTTTGGTCGCAGGTCTCATCGACATTTCGTCGCTATCAATGACCCAGCATCCGTTGCCTATTGATAAAGTGAAATGGTATCGAATGTTAAAACTGACGTTGTACGGGAGCGCATGCAAGCCATAAAAGTCAGATAACATTATTCTGAGTCACAGTACCAGTGCGCTTTCGCTGAATCACGTCTTTATGTTAGGACAGCGTGATGCTCTCGATATTTTCGTTTTAGGAATATTTACAGAAAACAGGGATTTAGTTCGCAAATATACTTTGTTGGTTGTAAAAACTGCTTAAGAACAAGGCAGATGGGTAGATATTTGGAAGTCATCTGATGGTCATTATTACAGAGAAAATTGATGTCAAAATTAATAAATTGTTTTTATAATTTTCTAGGAACACTTGGCAAGTTCACAATCATGAAATGATCTCATGTCTCAGAAGTTCACACATAGTAAAAGAATAAGCTGTTCCAGAGTCGACAGTTTCAAAATATCAGTGACATAGTTTTCCACTAAGTGAACTGAACGCCCCAAAACATTTTTATTAGTAATCTTGACACAATTAGCTTACACTTCTTTGTTTGGACATAAAATATTATGACGCGCCCTCTTCCGTTTTCATTTAGAAATTCCAAATACCGTAATGAGTAAGCCACTGAAGCGTTAAACACGTTGCTTTTGGCCGTGATTCAAGTACTGTGCATTTTTAATTCGATTACTTTTCGCGATTACACAATTGTTTTTTAACTCTCTGATCTAATTATAACTGATATACATCACCCTGTTAGCTCGTCCGTTGGTTGTTGAAACTATTTGCTAACGTTTTATTTCAAGATTCCAGGACTTGTTTTATCGCGATAGAAAAACTAGAAGATTTATAGAGTAGAGTAAGTGCTTTTAATTTCCATTCATGCACTTGTGTTAATTCAACGATCTATCATCAATGGAGAGGATATAAAAACTGGTCAGATTTGTATGATTTCCTATAGAAGCATTCATTAACATTTAAAACAAGTAGCTAAGTAGGCAATCTACCTTTACAAACTTATGTTACTTTTTGTAACTCGGACACAGATCATAATTGTATCTTTTCTCGACGTTTCGATGGTAGTAAGATGTACCTCAGTATAAACATCATATTCTTCACTAGTAATATCGTTTATCGCTAACCGTCTTCACGTTTTCTGTGGGACAACTTTACACAACCACCAGTAATACATTAAATCTTGTTTTTATTTCTTGTAACCAACATTTGGTCTGCGGTCTACACTTTTTATTTTCTTCTCGCATAACTGTCTAGTCACGTAGAATGGCTCGCGAGCATCTGTCATGATTACTTGTTTAATTGCATTGGTATTAATATCCCATATTGTAAGATTTAACTGTACATTAAAGCTGATTTCTCCTTTGCTGCACGCAGTCACATTTAATCCATCTTATTCATTATTACCGGTTTAGTGCGCGAGGAATTTATTAAAAAGTCGTTTGGAAGACAGAAGTCTTTAACAACGGAGGCTTTATTAAGGTTAGTACAGAAGAAAGAACATCTTTCTTTCTTGCTATTGGTAACTTTTATTTCGTACCTTTTAAGAAAGATCGATGGCTTATCGTATAAAGCTATCAGTAGATAGCACAAACAGTTAAATAAAACGAAAAAAATATAAGAAAGTCAACAAAAATATAAGTGTGAATAATTCAATTAATTTATAAATAAAAAAACCTGTTTATAGCTTATTTTAGATGATTATAAGTACTTTAGAATGTCCTAAAATTCGCAATCACGAATTGGATGAAATTCCACAATCCCAAAAAGGATATGTGCTCTTTTTGGATTTGTACTCGTGGACACTACGAGAATAGAAGAAGAATATATCTGTAATTGATCAGAGTTGAAATAAGGATATAAAATTATCTTCGCATAATATAATTTAAGCTATTAACGGTACCAACAATATAATTCTTTTGCAAGATTCTTCGTAGACAATAAAACCATACAATTAAATACTGCTTTAAGTTCTTATTGCAAAAGGTGTGGTGGTACTACCACTTTTACAGCTTGTAACCTCACCTTAGCTTTGTGGATAGTAAAATAACCGGTAATGCAGTAATTATAGGTGGCAATAAACCATCTGAGTATTGTTGGTAGAATTGATAAGATGGGAAGATGGCTTTTGACCTGCCTCTTTCAATTTATTGCCTTAGACGCGTGTATCACTGTTTTATGGTGGAAATGAGATTTTGTTTGTTTCGCTTGGATTTTTAGGGATTTTTTAAATGAAGTGACTCTTTTGTACAAGTACTTTTAAGGATGAAAACCATTCTTCATCGTACTAGTGAATGACGAATATGTAGATGTTTCACATAAAGTTTTGATTTCAAAAATATTTCTTCACAAAGTTTTTTTGTCGTTTAAGTGAGATAGTAAATATGTGGACCCCAAATATATATATAAGTTTTCTTCAGAAAGAGAGAAGAAGAAATGTTACATAAAACTGAAAACTGTTAACTGTTAGATTTTATAATTATCTACCGAAAAGCAACTGACAATTTCTAACACATAAATCAATTCGAAAACTCGGTAAATCCTAGGATTTGAACCTCAGATAAGTAACAATAAAGTGTGTGATTCATAACTAAAAATGCATTTATTCAAAAATGCAAAAAGATTTCACTAGCAACTAATTGATAAAGCCAATTTGCAAGCACCATACATAAAACTTGTCTGCAAATTTATTTTATTTAATATTCATACATTCCGCCGGGAATTATAATATTACGTGGGGATCAATTATACTGTCTGTGTTGCAAATTTGATTAATCGCCACTGGAATATTAAAGACGCCTCGCAATCAGTATGCGGGTAATACAGCACTTGTCAACCTGTTACATGCAGCGTTAGGAGTGTTACACAGTACGCGTTTTTGAAAGTAGAAAATGTTTTTTTTTTTTTTAAGTAAGTACAAAAGTAGTCAGAGACCATGCAGTGTACCTTATGGTAAGTGTAATGAACTGAACTGAACCTTATGGTAAGTAATGAACTCGTGTTATTGACCTCAAATTGAGGTCCTAAAATTGTGGTTTTATTTAATTTATGATGTGTTACATTTAAGAAAATTATATATGTTGAATTCTTCTACTGACTTCAATTCTATTTGCATTGAATCAAGCGATAATCATTAGTGGTATGTGAGCAACTTAAAATTTTGCGAAACAGCTCTAATTCCAACCCAAAACCCATAGATTGAGAGTCCGAATTTCGACTTATAACAATAACAATATTAGATCTCGCGATTTCATAGGTAATTAGATCTAAAATAGACCTAATTACCTATGAAATCACGAGCTCGGATTAGACATTTTATGTAACGCTCAAGAACTCCCGTATCGACAAAACGCCTAATGCGTAAACGATCTTATATTCACTGATAAATGCATTTTGCGTCAGATGCATAGATATACTGCAGCTTGCTTCTGTATAAATAACAATATGTTCTAAGAAACTAAATTATTCATTGGCAGTGTCTGTGTTTCTTGCACTTTATTACAATAAAACAGCTTTTACAGAATTTTATTCTTCGCAATTCTTAGATATTTAAAATGTATGTGCATGTATTTTCAATTTCTACTTCACTTTCCTATTAGGTAATTTATTCCGATTGCAAATTATACTGGTTAATTTATAAAACACTTGCAAAAGTATTAATAGCAAAAGTAAACACGTTTTTTTGTAGTTCAAATATTTCATATATTCTTTACTTTTAATTTTTCCAAACATTTTCACATATTCAATTCTGTATACTCATTTTAATATCAACTTTCGTACTCGATAAGACATATACTTAATTTAAAATAAACTCTGAATACATACAAAAATGTAGTTATAACTGCAGTTTTATGAATAAAAAATCTTTGTAAATTATGTAAATGTCAATGAAGTTAGTATTTGTTTTAATTAATTTAATTATTCAATAAACATTCAATCTCAATACAATGACATTTTATTCCGTTGTATTTCTAGTAAATGACAATGGTATTGTAATAATTTCGATTTGTTATAATTTTTTGTATTTTTCAATTACATCCAAATTGCCTTTTGGCTGAAATGAGTAAGCAATAGGCGTTGTAAGCAAATAACCGTTTGTACCGAAACCGTGTAGTTCGACTACGATACCACCTAGAATACCACCACCATCCTCAAAAGTCTCCGTCAAGCATCTGTTGCCTATACTTACACTCGAAACAAACAAACAGTCCTCAGGGGTAGCAAGGCATCTGTGGTCAATCTCAGATACGATTCAATAGTACTTGGCATGGCAACAAATGCTCGTGGGTTCAGAGACCACTTACCATCAGACTGCACGCTCGTTTGCTACTTATACGATAAAACGATACAATATACCTTTAAATAATTAAATCGTTTAATTAAATACATAAAGGTAGCGCTATTAACATGCTAGAATATTAAAATGACTCCGAGTCATGTTTCTGCTTGCGCCTGCGCAAGGGTATTTACATAATGACAGGATAAATATGTCTGAACTGAAAGAATGTATGCATATAATGTAACTTTATTGCATCGCAGACGACAACGGCTAATGATCGAAGGGTGGTAGAACTCTCGTGTCGACTTCTATATCTATTTCTGTCTTATAGTAAAAAATGGGCTAAGTGTGAGTCGGTCTTACACACGAAGGGTTCTGTACCCTACAGATAGCATTATTTTAAAATATATATTTTTAAACTACTTAAGTTGAAAACACTCCAAAATACCGAATTGTTGTATGGAATTTTATGTACCTTTTATTTTTAGTATCTGTTATTGCAGCGGACTTAGAAACACATATTCTGTGAATATTTCAAATGTATACCCGTGTTAATATTACCATTACTATTCAATAGAGAGACGGATGGACGGACGGACGAACAGCCGTCTTAGTAATAGGGTTCGGAACCCTAAAAAGGAGCCAAAATAGTCACCATAGTGTTACAATAAATACACCGCAAATCTGCATACAGCTTTATGTCATTCCATGACGTCATATCATTGGTTTCAGATAATTTTAATGACATTTCGCACGCAACTGAGCCGACAGATGTTCGGTTCAATTCCACGATAATCATTATAGGATAATGATCGGATGCGAGCTAAATTTTGTACTATCATTATTTATTTATAAGCCCTATTGATAAAAAGAGAAATGTTTTTGCACATCCGCTGTTCTTTCTTTACGTTTTTCTTTGCTTCTTATTGCAGTTTTTTCTTTGTATTGTAAGTAATTTATCTATAGGAGATTGTACTTTATCATTTTGTACAACATATTAATAAGCATGGTGTAGTTGGTTTAATCTTGTTTTATTTTAAGACTTAACGTACATTTTTTTGTATCCAAGTGAAATAGGTGAAATACTTATTACATTTACTGGTAATATATAGATATATAGGCAGAAAGTTTGATAGCAAATAGTCACTATTCGCCATGGACCTCATATCACGGGTATTTCGATAAATAAATTTAAAAAATCAAAATATCAGGTTAAAATTTAAGCCAGAATGAATGCATGCAGAATCCATCTTTAATTCATTACAAAACATTAATCGTTATTCCGAATGAAAAATGATAAAGAAACCTTAATGATTTATCAACTTTCCTTTTTCTGATAAATCGACGCATGAAAAATCAAAATCGAGGTTGTGATCTCTACAGTGTTACAAAGGAAAGTACACACGTCCATAAGCTGATAAACACATTACCCTCCTTTCCATCGCGCAATCTCATAATACGGTTATTTATTTATAATTTTACAAGTGCCAGGTGGTGGAACTCTTGTAGTTCGGAGAGGTACCACCGCCACCCGCATAATCCTCCGTGAAGCAATTTATTGTTTCGGTTTGGAGAGACGTGGTTGCCAGCTATACTTAAACGCGAGGCGAACTTTTTAGTCCTCAAGGGTAGCAACGCATCTGTGGTCAACTATAAGTACGAGTTAATCGTACTCGGGGATGATCTGTAACGTCCATGGGCGGCAGTGACCATTTACTATCAGGTGGTCAGCATGCTTGCTACCTTAAGAGGATAAAAATATTTAATGACACACAAAAACAAAACGAAATAAACGAATTAAATACACTTGACCTATAAATTGAGCAATGGCCGACGTAATGTTAATGTATGCGGCGGAAGATGCCGCCACGTTCAACATACAACATTCCTTATATGTTGGCATTGGCTTAACAGGGCTTACTATATTGTGACTGCATCTACATATTAAATACTGGAATCGATATATTAATTTTAATAGACTTTTAGTGCATTGCAGAGTTAATTATAAAACATATTACTTTATATCTACAAGGCGTACTTAAAAATACATAAATTTTAAATAACTAGAAACACTCCAAGTTTAATATCGACACTATACAGCAACAACTTTGAAAATAAATATACATCCTTAAAAGAAAAAATGGCTAAAGGTAGACAATAAATCGCTTAAAAGTATCCAATCTCGTATTTAGGGCTAAATTAAGGCGCAACTTCGTATGCATCACAAAGAGAGAGAGTCAAATTTTCCTCGTTTTTGCAACCTTATTTGTTGATACTCGGCTCCTATTGATCGTAGCGATATGTTACATATCCTTTCTCAATAAACAGGGTATCTAAAATAATTTTTGACGTGACAACGTCTTATAATTCGATGGAGCCGGCTGCACGCACCAAAAAACATGACTCATGCGGCGTT
>DWNR01005219.1:0-10313 GCA_018250455.1 Polygonus leo
AAGTTGGGCGTCTAATCAAAAGGAAGCTTCTCACGAAAAATCAGCTTGTTAGTAATAAATTATGAAAAATGTACCAGAGATCCTGTACTATATAGCAGATGCTGAACGCTGCAGTTAAAGCGTGTGTTTGTGTTTATTTTTAATTTTTCTGCGCGCAGCGCTTGGATATTGCCGATACTCTAGTTAAAGGAAAACCGTATTTTAATTTTTTTTCAGGTTTTAATAAAACATTTAATGGATGAATATTAGGTTAGTTTTCTTTTTATTGGATTATTAGCTATTGCGTGCGCACTTCATTATGAACTTCGAATGGTTTTCATTCCAAAGAAACTATGGAAAGTGAAGCAATTCGTATACCACCGATTAGGGGCGACTAGGAACGTACCACCGCCACCCTTATAATTCATCATTAATCATTTTCAATCAGGTAGACTGCATGCTCGTTTGATACCTATAGACGACAAAAAAAATGTCCGGGAAATAAGCATCTCTATCGCTGATACTGAACGCTTCAGGAAAGGCGTGTGTTTGTGTTTATTTTTAATTTTCTGCGCGCATCGCTCGAATATTGCCGATACTCTAGTTAAGGAGGACCGTATTTTAATGTGTTTTTTAAGGTGAAACAGAAGTTACAATGGGTGAAAAATAGATTTGGTTTCTGTTTTAGAATACTAGCTTTTGTCCGTGGCTTCGATTCTGTACTTCAAATGGTTTTTACCCTAAAGAAAGGTGGAAGAACTCGTGTAGATCGACCTAAGAGATACCACAGCCAACTTCATTACCCGGAATGCAGGAGTTGTCAACAACTATTTCGTTTCAGTATAAAGTATACTAGTAACACGAGGCGACCATCTTAGTCGTCAGGGGTAGCAATACGCCTGTTATCAACCTGATACCATTCAATCGCACTAAGGTTCATAGCAAATGTTCATGGGCGGCAGTGACCACTTACCATCAGATACACACCCTACCATCAATCGGGAAATAAGCATCTCTATAGCAGATGCTGAACGCTGCAGTTAAAGCGTGTGTTTGTGTTTATTTTTAATTTTCTGCGCGCGTCGCTCGGATATTGCCGATACTCTAGTTAAAGAGAAACCGTATTTTAAAATTTTTTTCAGGTTTTCATAAAGCATTTAATGGATGAATGGTTAGTTTTCTTTTTATTGGATTATTAGCTATTGCGTGCGCATTTCATTATGAACTTCGAATGGTTTTCATTCCAAAGAAACTATGGAAAGCGAAACAATTCGTATACCACCGACTAGGAGCGACCAGGAACGTACCACCGCCACCCTTATAATCCCCTGCAAACCAATTCTTGGGTTTCTTGCTTACTCGGGAGGCTAACTTATTCTCGGGGGTAATCATTTACAATCAAGTAGACTGCATGCTCGTTTGCTACTTTACTAGATGACAAAAAAAATGATCGGAAAATAAGCATCTGCACCTATCCCTGATACTGAACGCTTCACTTGAAGCGTATGTTTGTGTTTATTTTTAATTTTCTGTGCACCGCATCGCTCAGATATTGCCGATACTCTAGTTAAAGGGAAACCATGTTAAAATGTTAATAAAAGTTGTAATGGATGGATGTTTGATTAGTTTTCTGTTTTCTTTCGAAATTAGATCGATCGGATTAGACTCTGTGATTCTAAAAACTATAATCTACTAGGTATATATAAAAACTTAATAATGTCTGTCGCACTAGAAACTGACCACAAGTAATTAAATTTCTGGTTAATAAACATTAATTTACTTTCTATCTAATCGCAGTATTCTTCAAAGACTAATCATATCTAAATGATATCCTGTTTAATACGTTGGTGTATAGAAAACTGGCAACACTTTTAGATAGGAACCCAAATTGCTTAAAAAACATTCATATGTGGCATCATTGTGGCGGTAGTACTGGCGTGTTACAGAAGTATGAAATAATCCGAATATATGTATATCATAAATGCCAACATGACTTTGTCTGTGCTTTCACACCTTAACGACTCCACCTATCTTTATCAAATCTTGTATACATATTGTCGAAGGTACAAAAAGGAGATTTCTCCCGCAAAAAATAAACAGTTCCCGAAGGATACAAACTTATAATAAATTCGGTATAGATAACAAAGCTGTACAATTCCGCACGCAAAATCGAGGTTAGAAGCTAGTTAAGTATGACATAACACAATATGATAATTATCTGTACTTTATCGAACATTTTTATTCAGTGCTCGTCCGTTTAATATCTCCCATACAAGGAGGCCGTATATTCCAGGATTCCAGGCATCCGTCTCTGGATTCCAGCGATGAACTCAACGAACGTAAATATTGCATTGGAAACGGAATTCAATTCGGATCTCGTTCTCAGTGGGAATTTTATTGCGGAATTTTTAACGTTGTTAATATGATGATGTGAATTGCGATGTAATGGGATTCCGTCAAGCTAGTTCATTGTTATTTGGGTTCCATACAAAAATATTACCAACGTGAGCTACTACTGAGACTTCGTTGTCCGTCTGTCACACGACTTTATTTTAAACCGTAATTTGTAGACACTGAAAATTTTCACAAAATATGTATTATAATGGCCTTTATAACAAAATTTAATAAAAGTGCATAAATGTTAAGTAAAAATGGGGTCAGTATCCAAGAAAATGTTGTTATTGGGGTTCAGTGAGGTTACTGACTGCCTAGTGGTTAAGTCCAGCTCTCACAGTCCAGGTTTGAATCCCAGACACGCACTAGATCATTATGATCTGATTGTTCCAGGCATTTTACTCATTCTAGGCGTCCATCTCTGGATTCCAACGATGAGCCCAACGAACGTAAATATTGCATTGGAAACGGAATTCAATTCGGATCTTGTTCTTAGTGGGAATTTCATTGCGGAATTTTTAACGTTGCTAATATGATGATGTGAGTCGCTGTAATGGGATTCAGTTTGCCTAGTTCATTGTTTTTAGTTTTCCGCACACGGTGGGTGTCAACTTGAACCAATACTAAGGGTTCGCTGTCCGTCCTTCTGTCACAGCTATTCCTTGGACCGTTATATGTAGACACTTCAATTTTTACAAATATGTATTATTGTGGCTGTATAGGTACAACAATAATAAATACAAAAAATCGGTATTTTCGAGATTCAATTTGGTTGACACCAGGTCAAGCCCGAGTTCTCACTAGGTACTAATCCCAGACATGCACTTATTTTTTTAATCTGATTAATTAAAATCCAATGCTTATAAAAAAGTAAAAAAAAAACTCTTTTTTTCAGTGAAGGAATTATAGTAAGAAATTCTATATAAACATGTATGTACATCTGAAGAATGTGTTTAGTCTACCAAATCGCCCTTCTCACTGTGAGTGGACACCGATACCCAGCAATGGAACAAATATGGATTGTGATTATGATGATTACAATAAACCATTAGCATAGTACTAATATATATTATGTAAATCGCGATCCTATCTACAGAATTAAATAGATAATGTTAATATGACGAGCGCGTGTAATAACGACGTGTAATATCATTCATGACCTGTAGAAATATTGTTTAGGCGCTTTACTTACTGATAGAGAGGAGCTATATTTTACGCATCAGCAAGCGAACAGTCCACCTGATGGTAAGTAACATCAATAATCATCCCCGAGTACGATTGAATCATACCTGAAATTGATCACAGATGCATTGCCAGCCCTGAGGACTATGATTTTCGCCTTGTATATAAGTATAGCCGGCAACCACGCCTCCAAACCGAAACGCATTTCCTACCTTCATTCTAAAACTTAAATAGCTAATGTTAATATTACGGCCGCGTACCATAACACCGTGTAATATCATTAATGACACATTTAAACAGCCTATATTCGGACGAAATATTGTTTAGACACTTTACTCACCGCTGGAGAGGAGCGAGAAGCGAAATGGAATCGTTACGGAGAATTGTTACTAAATCTAAGAGGTGTGAACCTGACAATCGTCACATATACAGGATGTATATAATTATATCCCTTACTGTTACACCCTGTACACGTATTTTTATCGCACAGAAACAATCGCTTCAATAACTTTCCACCACGTAACAGTTGCTTGTAGACAATTTAAGTTTCGTATAGAAAAGTGTGATTACATGCAGTCATTAATCGATATCGATAAATCCACTCGCATAAAATACAGCAAATACCTAAGCAATATGCGAGCGAAATATCATTTTAGACCGTGACACACTGGCGCTAAGGATAACGGACTTGTGGCCGAGCCAACGCAGTAAAGTAAGGAAATGATTGTTGTCACTTGAAGTACAACAATATTGTTTGTTGATGTCTTTTGGCGACAGAAGAGGTTGCCCTGTTTTAATTGAAAATAACTGGGTCTTAAGAAAACCCTGTACCCGAATAAGTGAGGCGTACATTATGTATACAAAATACATACAGACAATTTATTAGTTATATTATTGAAATATGATGAACATTAAAATGAGACAATATTAATGATAATGCGCTAATCATACTTACAATTTACAATTTCTCGTGTAACTTTATACCAATAATATGAAAACAATCGTAAATTAATAATTGTTTTTAACAAGTATGTTTTTGTTACGTGGGCGTATGGTCCTACACAGATAGAACACATATTGTGCGATGAAGTTTGTACGTACTTAAAAATGATAAAAATATACCGTGAATAACTGATTGGCATTCTATAGTTTGTATCTTCACCAACCTAAAAAGTACATCAAAGATAGTCTGTTGTCTGTGTTGATTTATGTATATTTAATATATTATCGTGTAATTAATAATATCCTGAAGATTCAATCCGAATAAAGACCGGGTTAAACCTGTCGATATTAGTAAATCTAGTTAGCTATCGTTACACGCTGTATGTCCCTTGAGAAAATATGCGGTAATTAGCCATATATGTAACAATAGATTGTGCTGCGTATTCATCGGGATGTGCACGAAGCGACGTTTTGGAGATCCTTTGACGTAAGATAGGATCCATTGTGTTAAATAAATTTAGTTATTTATAAACTACCGCAGTTCACCATAAAATTTATCAACTGTTTAACTCACAATCTATATATATAAAAGGCAAAATTGATTAACTGACTGACATATCAACGCACAACCGATACAACTTTACCTAGAAACTTGAAATTTGGTACCTTTTCCTGGTTGGTTTGGTTTTCATTTGGTTTCCTGGGATTTTTCGAAATTCTACCCCCAAGGGGTTTTCGACTTCTACGCGGACGAAGTCGCGAGCAAAAGCTAATATAATAATAGTCATATAAGACACTTGACACGTTACTTAATAAAATATTTTATTTTGCTGTAATTATTTAAAAGGGAGATAAAATCACGTTGCAATGCATATTTGGTTAAGCTTAAGTACAATTAAACCATACTTGGTTGATCGCAAGTGTCCACGGGTGGTAGTGACCACTCATGATCAGCTGGAATGAATGTTTACCTATATTCGATTAAAAAAATAAAAATGCTATAAATTGATATGATATTTAGCTGTTTAATACACTGTGTTGTCATCTTAGCTATTTCATACAATATAATTAGTGATGAGTGGCTATTAAGCTAGTCGTAAGGATGCCAACCACTCACGCTGATGGTCCAGGTTTGAATTCCATAATACTATATATTTTAGAATAAACTTGCTTACGTGCTTATGAGGTAGAACTTTTTGAATTTTTTTCGTGTGTCCTACTGCATATAATTCTATAGGTACTTTGTGTTTTCACAGACGAAAAAGTGTGTCACTTTGACGACAATATTTTGACTGTGTTGGATCTTTAGAATGTGATCAAACCTACTAATAGTCGGATAGCTAGTTGGCTATCCTTACACGCTGTGTGTCCCTTGAGAATATATGCGCCGTGTATGTAACAATAGATTGTGCTGCGTATTCATTGCGATGTGCACGAAGCGTCAGCATTTTGGAGATCCTTTGACGTAAGACAAGAGCTATGGAGAGGTAGATCGAATCCCTCTATTCTACTAAGACTATAAGACATTGATTTGATTTTAATTTAGATTTTGATTTTGAAATCTAAATTAAAATCAAAATCAAATAATATCAAAATTCTATGAAGATTTAGTATCAAACATCGAAGATACAACATATTGATATGATATTTAGCTGTTTAATACACTATGTTGTGATCTTAGCTATTTCATGCAATATAGTTAGTGATGAGTGGCTATGAAGCTATGATGACCTAGTTGTGAAGACTCCAATCGCTCACGCTGGGGATCCAGGTTTGAATTCCATATTACTTTAATTTTTAGAATAACTTGTTTACGTGCTTATGAGGTAGACTTTTTGAATTTTTTTTGCGTGTGTCTTACTGCATATAAAATTCTATAGTTTGTGTTTTCACAGACTAAAAAGTGTGTCACTTTGAAGACAATCTTTGACGGTGTTGGATCTTTAGAATGTGATCAAACCTACTAATAGTCGGATAGCTAGTTGGCTATCCTTACACGCTGTATGTCCCCTGAAAATATATGTGGTAATTCGCCGTGTATGTAACAATAGATTGTACTGCGTATTCATTGCGATGTGCACGAAGCGTCAGCATTTTGGAGATCCTTTGACGTAAGACAAGAGCTATTGAGAGGTAGATCGAATCCCTCTATTCTACGAAGATTATTGGATATCAAAGATTTAGTATCAGACGTCAAAGATGCTATGTCTTTTGTTGTGATCTTAGCTATTTAATACGATATTGTTGGCTTGAGAAGTGGCTACAAAGTTATGATAGCTTAGCGGTTAAGGTTACCTCTCATACGGGGGTCTACATTTGAATACGAGAAATGCATCTCGAATTTAAAATAATCGGTCAAGTGGGTCGAACTCGTACTTAAAGGATTACCTTACAAATAACGTTTTTTGAAATTATATTTTTCTTCTTATTGTTTCTTGTATAGGAGCCCTCTCATGTTTTTTTATTTTTTGGTGTTTTTGGCGGCTATGGTAATGCATATACTGTGAAAAATTCAACCTATTACTGTTCATTAGCCATTAATACGAGTATACAGCTCTGTAACAGGCGGTAGAACTCGTGTAGTTCAACCGGGGAGCTAACACGGCCACCCTCATAATCCTCTGTGAAGCAATATACTGTGTTTCGGTTTGGAGAGGCGTGGTTGCCGGCTATAATTACAAACGAGGCGAACATCTTAGTCCTCAAGGTTAGTAACGCATTTGTGGTCAACCTTGGATAAATCTTACTAGGGGATGCCTACTAATGTCCATGAGCTGCAGGGACCACTTACCATCAAGTGGACTGCATGCTCGTTTGCTACCTTTACACAAAAAAGGCGGTCGGACATCGGTCCCGTTTGTAGCCTTTGTGTACAGAACCCTATAAATGACGTGCATACATGCTTAATGGGTATAATTCTTGCGCATCATGTACCTATATTGCTGCATGTAGGTGCATATTTTTAGTTTGCGCAAATATCACAGACTAGCTGACCCGCGCAACTTTGTTTGCGTCATATAAGAGAGAGTAGGTCGATTTTTGCCCGTTTTTGCAACATTTTTCGTCGTTACTCCGCTCCTATTGGTCGTAGCGTGATGTTATATAGCCTATAGCAATCTGCAATAAATGGACTATTAAACACAAATATAATTTTTCAATTCGCACCAGTAATTCTTGAGTTTAGCGCGTTCAAACGAACAAACTTTTCAGCTAATTATTATCAGATATGCTTATCCTCGAGGATCATTAAGCACTGTAGCAATTTTACACGCTGGAAGAAGGTTCTATCGACGCATGAATTACCATCTTCTACTGGATGACTCTTTACTCATCTTTGTATACGTTCTAAAGGAATAGTGTCATTTTTAGGGAACAGGATTCCCTAAAAATGACACTATTCCTTTCACACTAAAGTGTGTTAATTACATTGTATTTGAATTATTCTTTGTATGTCCAATTTTATATAAAAGGAATATTTTAATATTCGTGTAACGTATCTACGTAAACGAAGATTAACTGAACAATAAAAAACATAAAAAGAAATAATTAAGTGCGATAGATACCGAAAAAACGTTCTCGTATAGTCGGCAATAAAACGGAATCAACGATGCAAAAATTCGTGCTTTACCTATTCAATAAACGCTTTCCGATTCAAATTAAAACCATTTCTATTTTCCGGAACATAAGGATCAAAATCGTTTGGGTATAATAGCTCTGAACTCAAATGGACATCTCAGTCTTTTCAATGCAATATAAATCTTAATGCTATGTAAAAAGGTGTAAAATCGGCTGAAGGTACTGCAGGTACACAGGTGCCAGGGCAAGCGGCGCAGAACTAATTGTCCATTGTTAGTGTTTATGAGAACATATAATCTTTGTCCTTTTGTATCGTATGGAAAATGAGCTGGCCATCTATCTTGTTAATATCGAGTACCAGGTGGTAGAACTCGAGTAGTTCCACCGAAGGTCAGTGTCACCATCATAATCCTCCTTGTAATAATATATATCGGCGCAACACTTTTGTTTAATTTACTTATTTATTATTGTTATAGACTAATTTTATGAATGTTTTGATTTGTTGAGAAAAAAATATGAGTTATCTACTTATTTAAAATCAAAAAGTAATTGTTTCTACTACCTGCAGGACAGATAAACCGTTTCGTAAAATGCACCCCTACTTTAAAGGGTCTTAGGCTATAAATACCTAGGCAATACTAATAGGCATATCGTCTCAGCGGGCATTCTAACGCAAGTAGCCTAACAGTGCAGACCTCTTCATAGTATTATTTTTGTACGCTTGAATTCAAAGAAATAAATAATTTGAAGAAGTTGTTGTTTTATTGGAGCACGAAGAAAATAATAGTGAAAATGACGTCAGCAATGCCGACGTCATTTTCACTATTTTTAAAAACAATCTGGTGACGAATACTCCGTCATACACAATCTGATAGGCATGATGACAAATTTGAAGTATCCCTCTATAAAGTATGTGTCTAATATTTCAGAAAATTACAATTTACATTACATTTCCTTAGTAAACAACGTTTTTTACGCAATTTATTGCTTGTCTATCTACTTTCATTATACACGAAAACGCTCCTAGGTGTCATGGCGTCCGTTACCTGAGGCGTGACGTCAAACATCGCATTGTCAACTCTGGGTAAAAACAAGCTGCCATATTTGTTGAGGCGTGACATCAATCGCTTTGATTGTACATATTGATTGATCGTAGTCAATATATCCGATTGAAATATTTTATACTTTTATTTTATTGTATTTTATTTCAATGCTGTGTTATAACAAAGTGCCTTGTGACCACTTACCATTAGATGAAATGCAAATTCGCATGCTAACTTTGTGCCTAATAAAAATATTATAAAATTACTACAAAAAATATATGTACCCTTTTTTTTCTAACAAGAACTTAGTCTATAAGAAATCTTGTAGAAAACAGTAAAACAAAAAAATGTTACTATGATTTTTCCACACTCATTCCACGCACTTCTTTTAACTTTAAACCTAGATAATGTTAAGTATGACCCAATAACAAATCCACTAACTATAATAGTGTATAGATTTATTTTTTAATTTACTATGGATCTGTAAATGTAAAAGTAATAATCAAAACATTTGAATTTGAATTATTATATTTACAGAGACATTATTATCATTTGGCTTCAATATTTTCTGAGATGTAATGCGCGCATATTTCTGTTCAATATCGGCCATACATAACTCGCGCCATTTAATCTGCCACTGAAGAAAATTGCTGCAAAATGTTACAACGTGTGCAAAACTACGTGATTTCTTAAATATATTTTAGGTGGCCTATCATAAACTGTATTACGGATGAATAAAAATCTTGTTATATATATTTGATGAGATGTAGCAAATAAATAAATATATTTGTTACTTTAATTAAAATAACTACTTCCGTGTGTTTATTTTCACACATTTTTTTTGCTTCTTCTTTTTTATCAAATGTAGATGGGAAACGAGCATGCAGTCCGCCTGATGGTAAGTGATCACTGCCACCTATGGACATTAGTAATCATTAATCATATTAGTAATGGACATCAAATGCGTTGCTACCCCTGAGGACTAAAATGTTCGCCTCGTTCGTAAGTATAGCCGGTAACCACGCCTTTCCAAACCGAAACGCAAGAATTGCTTCACGAAGAATTCACAATTCACAAAGGCACAAGTCTCCTCACACAATCAGTTGGATTTAGGACATCACTGGCCAAGTGAGACTCGATAGACTTCGCACATCCTAGAGCTACATTTTTATGATATACATTTTTTATACGAAACTG
>DWNR01005220.1:0-10313 GCA_018250455.1 Polygonus leo
GACTGTATTAAATAAACATGTGAGAAAACTAGGAACTAGAAAGCCGTCTCGAGACGCTTGGTAGATGTGAAACATAAAAAAATATAATATTTTGTTAAGAAAATATACATGAAACGGATATTAAAGGAATATGTATGACTTTTTCAAAAAAACAACTAAAGAAATGAAAAAATTTAGTCATCACATTATGAAACCCGTCATACTAACACACCGTTCTAACATACCCTATTCCATTTCACATCTAAATTGGTACATCACGGCCCCGGTGCGACGAGAGATTACCACGCCAACAGACAATACTAAACCTGCCGCATTAGACGTTTCTCATCAAAAAATTGGAACCGTGTGTGACATGAGCTTTAATCTATTTGAGTAGCCTAAAAAAAGCCTTTTGCTAGAAGTATATAAAGATTTTGGCCAAAAGTAATGGAACAAACCCCCGTCGAATTCCAAACACTTTGGGACCACGGCGTTTGTGTAGAATAGTTCCAAACTTGTATCCCAAATATTAAAGATAAATAAATAGTCAGAGACACGAGTCTGCAGAAACACTCAAACTTCAGTAATATTCTGAAGACGCGCTTGAACAACTCTTCACGTCGTCGGAGTGTGCGTTTGTTCCATTTATCATATAAATGCAAAATAGTTTTCCAGTTCCTTGAAGTGGAAGGAGCACGTAGTAGTTTGTTCAATGTGAAATTTCTGTTCCAGAGTGTATATTATTATGCTCAATATATATACAGCGCTTCCATATCAAGTTTCGAAGAATATGGATGAACTGAATACTAAACTTGGATTTCAAAAGCAAGTGGTAGAAGTTCATGAGGTACCGCACCACGCGTTAATTGTGTACAGCAATTTGTATTGTTCTGGAAGTATTATAACCAGCAAGATCATAGTGACTGCTGCAACCTGTTTTGTTCAATACAGAGGCCATGGCGTTGTTAAACTAGGCGTTGACACTATAACTGGTTTCGGGTGAGCTATTATTATTTATAATTGTTATTTTTATTTTGAACATAAAACATTATATTTTTACTTAAAACGGAAAATATTAAATTTCGACAAGATATCAGATAGCAATTATAGCTTCCAGCGGATCAGGTGATTGCCAATTTATTACTTCAGTATTATTTTTACCAGTATCCGCATTGACCAATGTTGAAGTTGAATGATTTTCATATTGCAACTTGAACGAAGTGGAACGGGATCGATATTAAATAATTGTACCACCGCTGTATTACGTATTTTTTGCTCAAGATTCATATTTACTTCATTGTTTGTTGTTGAATTGAATTGTTGTTGAATGTTTTACAACATTGTCTCTAATAATCTATCATAATCGGAGCATCATTCTAAAATGAACAAGCTTAATGAATTAACGTCAATATTAGTAAGGAAAGCAAAGAACTATAATATAAACATAATAAAAATTAACGCTCAAAAGCGTACCTAACGGTAGGTTTTTTTTAAATTATTAATTTATTAAAGCAGTGACCACATGTGGTCACAGTAACGTGGCGGTAACCAGTGGTAATAGTTCACTGCCTCTATACTTTACGAAAAGCAATCTATCTTATACGATAAATTCCGCAATACATTCTATAGAGAACGGAAAACGCATAGTAAATCGCCTAGCACTGTCCCACAGCTAGAGTGCGTCACACGGAATAGATTGAACATAATTTTTCATGAGAACTACCCATACATTACCGATGTTTTGCCAAACCAGACATTTGTTTTGCGCGCTCAATAGCGTACCTCGGCCTCGCATGCTTTAGACAGGATGCGAAATAACTTCCTATCTATTTGGTACGTATTGTATAAGTTACAAGAGCATCACTTTAATGTGAGAGCTGCATTGCATCAAATATTTATCTATGGTAATATATCCTGTTTGTTGTTTACCTTTGTATTAATACTTAAATGCGTGGTAATGCTCACCGGTGACAATAAAAAGTAGTAAATAAAATCTATCAGAGTATCCTAGAGAGTAAAATAGTTTAAAAGTTTAAAATAAGTTAATGAGGGATATTGTTCATTAATTATTTATTAACTATTAAATTATACGACTTCAATAAAGAAGAAGATACCTTTTTATATTGACGTCATACATGTACAACATATAAGCGTCTCGAAAAATTAAATGAAATAAGTACATGTACGTAAATACTGCATATAGAAAAGTCCTTAGTACTTTTATGGAAAACAACTTGAATAATCACACCCTTATAAATGCTTTACAATGAAACATGTATATACCAATAAAACCAGTAAAGTATAACTGTATACGCAATACACCACCCCTTTGATTTGAGGAAATCGTAGGCGTAAGTTATCGAATTACACGCGTCAAGAATGATGAATTCCCTTACGAGGAGGTTGCCGTTGTGGCGCCATAAACCCTCGCTGGTATACCTAGAATAATATAATTGGATGCGACATTTTACCGATAATTGTTAATTTTATATTTTGTTACTTACATCAGCCGTTAAATATTGTATAATTTTCTGTTATCAGCTAAAGATAGCAAACCTGCAATCCCCCTGATAGTAAGTGGTCACTGCATTCAATGGAACATTCATTGGTATGAACCCAAGCACGATTTAATAGTACATGAAGTTAACGGCCGATGCGGTGCTACGGCTGTAAGCACAGCTTACAACTACGCCTCTCCAAAACTGAAACGCAAGAGTTCTCGGAGGATTACGAGGGTGGTGGTGGTGGTACGTCTCCGGTTGAATTTCACGAGTTCTACCACATCAAAACTATTTACCTGAGAAAAGTTTAATTGATTGCACGTCATTAATTCTTATATACAAATGTGAAATGACGTTTGTTAGTCACACTGAAACTTGAGAACGGCTGGATCGATTTGGATAATTTTGGTTTTGAAATATTTGAAGATGTCCAAGAAAGATTTTAAAGGTGAGAATTAATTAAGAAATATAAAAAAAATATATAGGAAAAATAGTAAAAGCAAAAATTTTATTTTCCCACTCCAACTCTTCTTACCAAATAGGGTGTGTTCAAAAACTAAATAATTAGCAAGGACTTTAGAATATTGAGAGACCCAGCATAAGTGACATTTGACGGTATTATTTAATTCTGAAGCGGTACGAAACTCGCCGGGTCTCTTAGTAATTAAATAATTATAAGTTATTTTAACGACAATAGTTTTGATAATTAGTTTTCAATGAACTTTTACGCGTTTGCATGACTAAAACTAGGTTTATAACCGCTATTTCTGAAGTGGAACTTACGAATACTATTGCAATATGATGTACTTTTTTGTTACTTACGTATTTTTTGTCTTTCCAGTCAGGTCATTAATATTCAAGATATAAAAATCCACGAGTATTTCAAACATATGAGCAGTTTGGACAATGACATCGCTATGGTACTTCTCAAGGTGAAGTTGACTGTATTAAAACTTGATAATACTAAGATCTTTTAAACAATTTAGTCTGGGAGCTCCCAGAGCGCAATTAAAAACCCTGCTGATTTTTTATTGAAAAATTTAATTAACTCATAAAGAAAATTTTAACTGACTTCAAAAAAGGAGAAGGATGACATCAGCATTGTATACAATTATTTTTCGTTTTTTAATTACTAATTAACTGATACTCGCGACTTCTGCGTTGTTTATTTGATTGTTGTTTCTTAATGAAGAATAAATTTCTAAATACAATATCTTTTTGATATGAAATTTAATAAATAAACCTTAGAAGAATTAAATTAAATAAATATTGAAGATTTTTTCGTGATGCGCTTACAATTGAAGGTATCTATTTTAATATACTTCCTTTTTTTTAGTCCTTTTTTTAACATTTTTTTTGTTATACCATAGTCCTCTGTGTATCACAATGAAGCGCCATGTTTTTAAAAGTTATTGGTAGTGTTTTGGTTTCATTGCCTTTCGGTCGGTTGGCCTCAAGTGTTGTAATTGTATTTCAAACCTTTCGATTATTCGATGAAGTTGCAATTACATCGCAATGGTTTGGTTTGGAGATAAAAACTGTCTCAGTTGATAAAAGTAAAGTACTTTGTTTTATTGCGGCATCTGTTTACTAAAATCGGCAATAATGCCAAAGAAGACACTCGACGAGAACAATCTTCGAATCCCAAACTGCATGTCAAACGAGATATTAATCCCAAAATTCCAATACTAATGGCTAATAACAATCACAACAAGAGTGGGCTTGAACTTCGGCGCTAATTTACGTGAAGGGGAGCTTTAAAACTCTTAAACTCGTGTCTCCCTAAGGCTGAGTTTGCCAAGTTTGATAGATCCTAATTGAAGATCCGCTCAAAATATTTCTTATTTAAATCGATTTCTATACCAATAATAGCGGACCCGACAGACATTTACTAGTAACGTTAAATTTTCAATAGAAAAAAAGTAATGTAAACCGATATTTGAAGTATTGTAAATCTTAAGTTAGGCCAAGTTATACATATGTTCCAAAATTTCATAAAAATAGGTCAGAGGTTTTGGAATTCACCCGAACATACTGGCAAGAGATTTATATAGAATTTTTAGTAAAATATATATTTATTATTGCAGAATGACGTTGTATTTGGGGATAAAGTTGCAAAAGTACTTTTAGCAGAGCCTGATATTGTTTTACAAAAGGGTACCTCGTTATATGTTACTGGATGGGCCGGGAATGTTAGTAAGTAAAAATAATGTTATTCCCTATTTATTATTTACCACAGTTTTTAAGATATAACTCTGGAAAACCATTCATGGCACAGGCGTGTCGGAGTATGGAAAGAACTTGCCCATTACAAAGCAAGTTGAAAATTATCTTAAACATTTACATTCAAATACCTAATCATCAGAGTTTGAAAAAGATTTATAAAAGTGATGAGAGGGTGACGGTAGAATCATACAAATGCATACGTGTATCCTTCACAGTTCATAACATAACACATCAATAAATCAAAGAATTTTTATTTTACAAGAATATTATTTACGTATTGTATCGTCCAAAACTATATGTATCTTAAAATAGAATAAAACGCCATCTGTTATATATATCTCGTACTATTTACGCTACAAGTTTGTTAAGCTTTCATAAGGACGAACGACCATATTTGTTCAATTTGAACACAGATGGCGGTAATAAAAAGATACTATTATTTTTTAAGTAGAGAAGAATATACTTTTATTATTTCAGAATCGATCAGCTAATCCGTTGTTGCGTTCTGAGATGTTTTTAATGGATAAGGTTGAGTGCCAAGCAATTCATGGACCTCTTGTTACCAAATCGAATTATTGTGCTAAATACAACCACGTAAGTGATCAAGTTACTTTTAATTACTTACACACTAGTATAGACTTGGTTCTTAATCTGAGATGAGGTATTTTGTAATTAAGTGCATCGTAATGTATTAAGGTATGTGTTAGGGCTTAATTAAATCTTCGATCTCCGTTTCAAAGTGGCGGCAGCACTATCGCTCTTATCTCTGTTGTTTAGAATCAAGTAAAGCTATATTATATTCTAGTGAACAATTAGGTAAATAACTGAAATAATGCTTTTCAGTTATACCATATGTAGATGTAAGAATTGCAGACAGACACATTTTGTGTTCAGTTAGGGCCCCAGTGACTTCTATTGGCCGTTTAGGTGCCTGCAACTCCAAGCCTTTGCTACTACCATTACTAAAAAAACAGTTTTACCGCTTATTTGAGAGTTGTTCGCAGATGTGTATATAAGTGTTCATAAAACTGTAACGACTAAACGTAAACGCCTCAACACAGCTGCACTAGATTTTAAAGACCTATAAAATCTACGTTTTTACATCCAAAATGTTGTCTGTGTCTTCATCGTATAAGGACTAGCAGCAAACGACTATTCAGTCTACCAAACAAGTATCAAGTCCAGGGAGGGAATGTGATCTCTGCCGTCCATGGACAGTTGTAACAAAGTCCTATTTGGTCTTACACCACAAAGTAATATGATGGTGACGGTTGTACCTCCCCAGTTAAACTTTACCAAGTCTACCACCTGTCAATGTAATTAATATACATTCACTCAAATGCCATTGATTCTATCTCAACATTTGGAGATAGAGCATACGTGTTTAGCCTCCCAACATATCTTTTCCTCCACCCGAAGTTTGTCTAACAAAGATCACTATTTTGTGTGTTATCTTGCCATTATAATTTTCTTCTTTAAGTTCCTCTTATGGTGTGCACAATAAAATTAATGTATTGTTTTTTATCGGGAAAAATTGATAAGCTATAAATCATATATTATATTAGAGCTAATCGGTAACCAGAAATAAAAAAATAATTATATGCGGGAGAGAACAAATGGCTAATCTCATATACTAAAAATTAATAGATAGATATATAGATTGATAAAAGGATTATGAATATGGGTGTCTACCCAACAAATTATTGATTATATAACAAAAGGCATTAAAATACTTTTTATGTCTCATTTGTATTTGTACATTATAAAATAATACATTGATTCTTGTGAAACAGGGTGGTCGACTTGAAGATAATGGTGGTGGAGTTTTATACCAAGACTTACTGATGGGTATTCTATCGTACGGAGCTTCGAAGAAAGTGGAACCAATGGTAGCAATATTTACGAACGTTACTTATTTCCACAGGTAAATCCTTTAAGAGATATGCAACTAGTTGTAATATAATAAACCTTAAATAGTTATTATAAAAAGTTATAACCATATAAACGTCATAACCGAAGTATTATAATATTACTAGCTCACCCGGCTAACGTTGTTATGCCATATAAATTAAAATACAAATATAGATGTTAAAAATAGGGGCTGATGGTAGAAGGGAGAAAATTTAAGAGTGCATGTTTTTTTAATGTCACATCATAAAAAAAAATAAAAATAAAAAAATTACCAAAAAATAAAAAGAATCGGTGGACAACCCTTATCACTTAGGGGTATTAAAAATTTATAACAGCCTAATTATATTTTACGACAAGACTTATTATCTAAATACGTCTGAAATATGTAGGTACCGATTGCTATTTAGCAGTTTCTCTTTTTTAAATATAACGAATTATTTGCATATTTACAAAATTATCATTTATGTATATTTTTGCTCGCATTTAAAAATAAACAAATTTAAAGTTTCTGACCCATAAGTCAATAACGTAACATCTTGTCGTAATGCAGACGCGTTTGTATCTTTAATTTTTAACGTTAATAATAAAAGCTTTTATATGCAATAGATATGGATCTATTGCATATAAAAGCTTTGTATCTGACTATAATACTCATAATGTAAGTAAATATATGCTATAATACTAATAATATACTCGTAAGTAATATTATGCTTGAATCTTATGCCTAGCTACGAAGCAAGTTTAGGCAATTTTTGTTGTTTAGAAGTTGTTTGACGGGGGAAGATTTTAATTTCCTTTGTCCGAGATGGATGATAAAGTTTGATAGAACACTTTTTAGAAAGTCTTCTGTATAACTCACAGGCTAATTATACAAAGTTATTTTTAAAAAGTATATATATATATATATATATATATATATATGTATGTATATCATATATCGCTATAATAGCATTTTAATGGTAGGTACAATGCCTTAATACTATTATGCATATACATGTATATGTATGTTAACAATGTAAAATTAAAGTTTGAATCGCATGAAATCGTATATTTGCGTCGGCACTTTACTTTCTCATATAACTAGATGACCCGGCAAACGTTGTTCTGCCGTATAAATTACATATTTCTATGGGCTATAGGTTTCAATAACATACGAAACAGTTCTTCTATCAATTCCGTTAAAAATGTTTATACAAAATTTGAATAAAATTTAACCAAGGAATCACGTTGTACTATACTAACTTTGTCCCTGTTTTTCACCGCCTTAGGGATAGAATTTCGGAAAATTCTTTCTTGTGGTTTAGAACAAATATTTATAGAAATATAAACATCTTTATATTTATATGTATAGATGAGCATACAATAGAATCGTGCCACAACCTACAAATGCGGTAGCTTAAGTGCATGCTTGAAATCTCCTTATCAGTCCGCATTCCTTGAATAAAGAGACTGATTGTCAAGATAACACTTATGACTTGATTCCCCAAATTCCCCTACTTACCTCTAGTACATAAGTCAATTTTAATATTTGTGGTTGTATATACATATGCAGACTACATGTTTGATGGTCATTTTCACCGATAATGATTGCTACCGGCTGGTAAGAAAAAAATACCATAATGTATCACAATTGTTTCTCATTATTTTTACTTACGATGCGACTGTAGAGACCGTAAAAGAACAACAACATGTCAACAAAGATACAAATTTAATAATAAACACAAAACAAAAAATAATCATAATTCTGTTTTTGCAGGTGGCTGAAAATAAACACGATAAAAATTATGAACCAGTTTTGCAACAATAATAATAAATACAAATTGAATTCTCCAGAAACAAACGAATACACATAAAGATCAGACACAAAGGCTTTCAATCAAAATGAGACTACAAATCACAACATCCTCATAGGATGCCAGTCATTTATAATTTGTGCGCTCGTGTGTGTCCATGGCACACAAGACACTGGTAGAGAATGACAATAGGCATTAAGTCCGCTCTTAGTAACCTAGCTCTATGACATACAATAAAGACTAAAAAAATTACATGTGGGCTATGCGTCTAGGAAGAGTTATTTAATATTACTTAATCTTTGCTAACAAGTAAAAAGTGAATTATCCGTTAGCCTCATTGTCAAAGTTTCGAAAATCAGGTGATGAATATGTTCTAAGACATTTACTTAATAGTGGAAAATAGACAATGTGAAAAGTAGACAGTGATTTTAAATGTGTTGATGATTTAGTTAAAATAAATCTTTTTCATTTCTGACCATAAAAGCTATATTGGGCTTAATTAATATAAAAATTAAAATAGCAACAACATTCGGCGGATTTGTTTTTTATTTAGCTAGTTATTGTGGTAGATATTTTATTATTTTTTATACTAAACATGTCATACTGTTGATGGTCATTGCCGCTCATGAACTTTTGTAATCAACCTCATATTTGAGGTAAACAACAGATTCTTTGCTACCCGTAAGTCACACTTCTCCAAACCTATGTTTGGGTTAGGGGTAGGGCACAATGGGTTTACGGAAGAATATGACGGTTGCTCCTCCCCGGTCGAACTACACGCTAATACCTGGCCACTGCAAGAGTAATCATTTAGCAAACAAAACAATATTGGTAATAGGTAGTATTTATAGTTAAAACAGCAATTACGTTTATAGTTCACTTTGAACGAGGTACAACATATCGCAAGCTTTCTCGAAGAAGTTCTCCATTTGTGCCTGTATCCAGCTCCGAAAGTACCAGACGTTGACGTAGATGCTCGGTTTGTTCTTTTTGGCGCATCCGTCGCCATGGGACACCACGCCGATAACCATGCTACGGAAAATTACCATACCAATTAAGCAAAAACTAAAATAAGTATATGAATAGTAGTAGTAGTAGTAGTATAAAAAGAATATGAATAAAAATATATATTGATCCTTCTATCGTGAAATAAGAGGCAAATGATTTTGTATTAAAATAATACAACGCTTAAAACGGTTCAAAGAAAACTCGAGATTTAGGTACAATGAAATAATTGCAATACCGTTAAGAGATGAAAATTTATATGAAAGTCTGCTCAAGGCAAGCGAACCGTGGGCAAAAGCTAGATACCAAAGAGAAATGAAAATAAAAAATATTAAAATTGAGCCTCCCTATTAACAATCTACAAGTCTCCAGAGCCCAACGTCTTTAATTGTCAGAGTTACAACGAATCTGTAGTCGGCGGACTTCAATTGTATTTTTGGGTTGATTATAACTATACCATGAGTGACACTATCACTCTGTGGGTATTCACCAGATGGTAGAAGCTGTTTATGGTTTTCTGGATTGGTGCCATTAACATGCTCATTTACGCTGCGTAACAGTTGCTTAGTAGATTTTTTTTAGTATCAAGCTCAAAAATATGTGCCGAGCACAGAAGATCCAACTATCTTATTTCTTAGGCGTGACAACGCATACAAACCACAGGGCCAACTTTAAATCCAGTTTAGTTCGATCGTATCTGACATTAATTAAAGATGTCCATGGGCGCATTGACCACTTACCTTCAAGAGATGCGAGCCACATGCCACTTCTGCTATAAAAAGCATATTCAAGAGTGTTGAATATTCATACTCGTTCCACAGCACCCCTCCGCCCGAGTCTCCTTTACACGTGTCTCGAGCGCCCTCCCCGTACAGACAAAACATGTCAGGCGTGAGTC